>OVAY01003453.1:0-11178 GCA_900406395.1 Kernera saxatilis
ACTACCATAAAACAAAATATCTCAAAAAGTTAAATTAACATATTACACGAAAAAAGTTAATTGGCCAAAAAAAAATCATCATAAAAAAAGTAAATCATCATAAAAAATTTAAACTAACATATTACACGAAGAAAGTTTCTTAATTCTAAAGTAGAAATCTAAAACAAAAATGTAAGCTAACATAAAACAAAATAATTTTATCAAAAGAAGGTTTTTTATGCAATTGTATAAGACTAATCATAATTTGTCTGGGAAATAGATTGATTGAGTGCAAAATAGTACGCACACAAATAGAAAAATTCTACCAAAGATAATTTTATCACCAACTGATTTAAAGCATTAGAAAAATTCTTAATGTTAAGGTACCGTTGTTAATAGAAAACAATTTAGGAGAAAAAGAAATTATGTCGCATTACAGAAATTTCTTATTTCTAGGATAATGAAAAGTAAATTATTTCTTAGTTTTCTATTAACAAAAAAAAAAAGTTAATGTTTGATCTATATAAAAATTGAAGTTATTAGTCTATGAAGTTTTCTACATAGGATTTAAAACGACTAATAATATAATTTTGCAGCAGTATCTAAATTAAATCGATAGTTAGATTAAAAAAATTTCTTAATTCTTATATATCATTGTTAATAGTAACAAAAAAAATTCTAGCCAATAAATTAACAAAACATTAAATTAAATACAAATATATCATAATGTAGAAATTATATACTAAAGTTTATAATCAATTCATTTTTCTAAATTTACACGGTAAGAGTTTTCTAAATTGTGTAGTTTAATTGAAATTCATCTAAATTTTTTAAATATTAAAACTATTATGAAATTATATATATATATATATATATATTATTACAATCACCAATATATATATTTAAATTTTCAATAAATATTATATTTTAATAATAATTTTCAATAGATAAAATCCGCACGTAGCACGGATCCAAAACCTAGTCTATTATATAAAAGTTGAGTTGTTTCTCACGAGAGATTGACAACTCAACACCCTTCCTTCAACGACATCAGCATAAAAAAAATACACCAAAAAATTATTAATAAAAAACATAAAATCAAAGCCATAATCCTAGCTTCGCAAATTCCCTCGCCTTAAAAAACTAGTTTGACACACGCGCCCCCAAATTTTTCTCTCTCGATGACAACCTAATTTCACGATTTCATCTTCATCGACGACACCACACCACCGCGTCGTTGTCGACGGCTGCTTTTCGAGCTTCTCTTTCACGAGTCTTCATCCCTCCAGCCTCGTCTTCATCCTTCTCCATGGAATTGAACAGTTCTGTTCCAGTTCGCGAAAAAGAATCCATGGCAGCTACAGGGGTCAAAGACTTGTCAAGCCCGGCTCCACCTCCCTCCTATTCAGCCATATTGCCGCCTATTGTAGATGCCACAATAACAGCTACAGAGATTGCGGCTGATACGCCTTCGACTCCGTTTGTCCCTTCGCTAGGTGCTTGGGGAAAGCGAATTAGCTTCATCCCAGAGACAGACTCGACAGCTAAAGCCCCTCCTCCTGCTGTGACATCTTTCCAAAGAGATGACAACGGGATACCACCTCCTGCCCTTAAGGAGGATGGACAGTTTCGGTTCCCATGGGCTGCGAAGATGAACCCAAAGCTTTGTAATCTCTACCGAGCCACATCTCCGACTTACTCAGAAGATGGTACGCCAATAATTGATATCCCAAACCATGTCTTATTGCAGGGTCTCGAAAATTAGAAGGAGTATGTGATTGGTCAGTTCTTTCGCTGCAAAACACCTTCAGTAGGCCTTGTTCATGCTGTGGTAAATCGAATTTGGGGTAAGAATGGTAAGATTTTCACCCGTAGATTAGGTGAATCATCCTTTTTGTTCCACATCCCAGATGCTTCCACTAGAGCATGGATTCTTCAACGTGGTTTATGGCATGTTGACGAATGCTTATTGTTTGTTGCTCCTTGGACACCGGAAGCAACCTTAGCTATGCCTGAGATCAATTCAATCCCTATCTGGGTAACTCTTAAGAATATACCAAGTTGTTTATATTCTCATGTTGGATTTAGTTGGGTGGTTTCTGGACTAGGAGAACCGGTGCTTACGGAAAAGCCAAGACTTGATCCGTCCTTGATGGGAGAGGCAAAGTTATATATTGGTTGAGGTTGAGTTAGACAAAGGTTTCCCTCCTATGATCGCAGCTAGAGATAAGAAAGGTATTGTCTCTTTGGTTGATGTTGAATATTCATGGATTCCCTCCAAATGTGATAGATGTGGGCAGTTAGGTCATAAGGAATCAAGATGTCTGCTTCAACTCCCAAAGGAAACTATCATTGAGTCTCATGAAGAGGCTACAAATGCTATCATTGAAACCAATATAGATGAGTCAGTTACAACTTCTGAAACAGTTATTGATAATGTTTCACATGTTACTCCAGCAACAACTACTGCCAGCCCCATTGTCTTGGCTATGGCCACCAGTTCTCCAGCCACTTATACGATTGCACAAGATGCAATCGCACCCACTTCAGCCTCTCCATGTGTTGAGGCTGATCGTAAAACTTCAACAGCATTCTCTTCACCTACTGCTGAGTTAGTCAATATTAACTCTACCTCATCCTCCACTTTGGCCACTACATTGGTAATTGTCTCTTCACCCCCTCATTCAGATTCGTTGGTTAATGATGATGTGCAAGGAAATGTCTATAGTGGTAACCAGTTTGCTGCTTTAGACTTGGGAGATTATTCGGAATACGAGATTGGTGATTTCTCAGTCAAATCTCGAGGAGGAAGGATAATTAAGCCTACTCAAAAAGTCCAAGCGAATTGGACTTTAGTAGGCAAGCGAGGTAAAAGAAGACGTGGTGGTCGAGGCAGCCACGGACCTCCATCTTAAGAGTTCTACGAGAATTCTCTCTAAGACTTTTTTGTTCTAGTGACCTTATTAACTCTGTTGTAATCTCTACTCTCTCGTTTCTCTTTCAGAACTGTATGACTTAATCGTCATAGCTATGTACCTTTCCTTTTATGCATTTTCAATAGAATACCTTTTTCAAAAAAACAAAAAATTCCCTCGCCTTCTCCACGCCGCCATCGAAATAACAAAACAGAAATTTATAAAAAAGTCAAATTCAATCAATCGTCTACGTCTCCATTATTTTCCTTCAAATCCCTAGAAACATATTCTGAAACCAAAGCGACCTCAAACGACAATTGAATCGCTACGGGATACGAAATAAATTTTTGTATTCCATCGGTTTATTTGGAGAATGAGAGAAAAGGCGAAAATCATATAAAAATCCGAAAAGTAGAGAGTAAAGAAATTCTGAGCTCTGTTAGTTTGGGGAGCGAGAACCAATTCGGATGGATCCGGACAGACTTGGTAAAGTATCGAATCCCTTTATCATATTCTGTTATAAATGATGATTTGCATGACATGTCTTTTCTATGCATGAACGGTGGGTTTTGATCGCCAAATTTAAGATGTTTGAAGAGCTCTCTCTTATAAAGAGCTTGATCTTTTAATCGAAGAGCGAGAGAGAAAGATAGAAACACTTAAATTACTTGCTTTAAATACTTCACAATTTTTAATTCAGTCTAATGATGATGGATCTGTGATGTATCTGCTTATTTATGTGGATGATATGTTGGTAGCTGCAAAGAGTATGATCGAGATAACTAAGTTGAAGCAAGATCTCAGCCTCAAATTTGAAATGAAGGATCTACGTCCAGCGAGAAGGATCCTTGGCATAGAAATTGTCAGAGACAGAGTCAGTGGTCATCTTTGGTTATCACAAGAAGGATACCTGAACAAGGTACTTGCTACATACAACATGGAAGATTCAAAGCAAGTCACTACACCTTTAGTTGCTCATTTGAAGATGGGTGCTGCTACTGAAGAGCAGCTGGGCAAAGATGAAGATTACATGAAATCAGTCCCATACTCCAATGTTGTAGGGAGTATCATGTATGGGATGATTGGTACAAGGCCTGATCTGGCCTATCCTGTTGGAATCGTCAGTCGATTTATGAGCAACCGATCAAAGAGCACTGGTTAGGAGTTAAATGGTTGTTGAGGTATATCAAAGGGACATTGGGAATCAAGCTGTGTTACAAGAAGAGTTCTGAATTCAAGATAGTTGGTTATTGTGATGCTGACTTTGCTGCAGATCCGGATAAAAGGAGGTCTATAACTGGTTTGGTGTTCACCTTGGGAGGAAACACTATAAGCTGGAAATCTGGTCTGCAAAGAGTTGTTGCTCTATCAACTACCGAATCTGAGTATATGTCACTGACTGAAGCAGTGAAAGAAGCAGTTTGGCTGAAGGGTTTGATGAAGGAGTTTGGCTATGAGCAAACAAGTGTGGAGATACACTGTGATTCTCAAAGTGCTATAGCCCTCTCGGAGAACAATGTGCATCATGAAAGAACGAAGCACATTGATGTGAAGTAGCACTACATTGGAGATGTTATTGCGAATGGTGACGTGGAAGTGGTGAAGATATCAACTAAGAAGAATCCAGCTGATATATTCACGAAGATCTTGGCTACCAGCAAGTTCAGAACAGCTTTGGACATGCTACAGGTCAAGGCTGAGTAGTACGACTCAGGAATCCGAGGCAGGAATCTAGGAAACTAGAAAAGGTACTCTCTCTATATATGTGTACACAATGAATATGGCTTGAATCTTCATGATCTCAGGTGGAGATTTGTGAAGAAAAGTGAGAACTTGAAGCTCAAGCCAAAGCAGATTCAAAAGTAACCAAAGTTGAACCTGAGTTAAACATAAGTTGACTTGAGTTGGGAGACACATTCTGTATCGCAAAGGACAACGGCTACCTCGACTGCAGCATAATCAAGGAGCAGGGGGTTTGTACGGTTTATCTCACGTGCTTCAATATCTTAAAGGACTGTTTGGAAGCACAAACGCGATAAAGGAAGGGACATTGGCGTTTGGCGTTACACAGGATCCGAGGAAGCTTGTACTATAAAAGCAGAAGCGGGGTTTGAGAGAGAGGGTGTGTGAGAAAAACGAGATTGTTTTAGAGAGAGAAAAAGCTTGTAACTTTACGTATTGTTCTTGCTTACAAGCTTAGGTAGATTGATAAGTGAGCCTTGATCTAACTCAAAAAGATCTTGGCTGTCACTTGTAATTGTGTGACTCTCTGTTCTAGTGGATTCTGAGGTTGCCTTGGCGAGACGTAGGTGAGTTGGTTAACACTCCCGAACTCGTTAAATTCTCGTGTGTGCTCCTTACTCTTCTCTTTTTCTCTGTGTTACACACTCTTTTTTCCTCTCTTTGCTCTGTGTTACACACAAAACTCTGTTTCCATCTTCTCCATCTTTGAGTTCTTGGGCTTGTTCTGTCTCAAAACTAAGGAAAGTCGACGTCTTTTGTTGTTGCAGACTTAACAGATTGGTATCAGAGCCTTGGTTGCGGTGTTTGTGGTTCGTAGGGTTCTCTCAAGCCGTGAATCATGTCTTCGGCAAGAATAGAAGTGGAGAAGTTCGATGGACGAGGTGACTATACTCTATGGAAGGAGAAACTCATGGCTCATCTGGAAATACTGGGCTTGAGTGTAGCGCTACTGGAAACTGAAGTTTCAGAGTCAAAAGTCACAGATCCGGTGGAAACAAAAGAAAATGAGGAAGCTTTAAAGGAAAATGAGGAAGCTTTAAAAGGAAAGGAGGAAGCTTTAGAAGACAAAAGGAAGAAAGCTAGGAGCACCATTGTTTTAAGTGTTTCAGACCAAGTTCTCAGGAAGATTATAAAGGAGAAGACTGCAGCTTCTATGCTGCGACCTTTGGACAAGCTGTACATGTCTAAAGCTTTACCAAATCGAATCTACCTGAAGCAGAAGCTGTATAGCTTCAAGATGTCTGAACGTCAGTCTATAGAAGGAAACATTGACGACTTCCTTCGTCTTATAGCTGATTTGGAGAACAAAAATGTGACCATGTCAGATGAAGATCAAGCCATCTTGCTGCTTATGGCACTTCCGAGATTGTTTGACCAACTGAGAGATACTCTGAAGTACGGTACTGTTAGAACCACTCTCACTCTTGATGATGTTATTGCAGCCATCTATGCAAAAGAACTGGAGTTTGGTTCAAACAAGAAGAGTATTAAAGGTCAAGCTGAGAAAAGAATACTAGAGCAACATAGCTAGATCCAAGTCCAAGAGTAAACGAGGATGTTGGATATGTGGTGAAGATGGTCATTTCAAGAGTACCTGCCCAAACAAGAATCAGTCTCAGTCAAGAGCCAGAGACCAGAGCAACAGTAAAGTTAAAAGCTCAACTGCAAAAAGAAATCTAGCTGAAGCTACAGGTTTGTATGTTTCAGAAGCTCTATCTTCAACTGATGTACATCTTGAAGATGAATGGATCATGGATACTGGTTGTAGTTATCACATGACATACAAAAGGGAATGGTTTGAAGAGCTAAATGAAGATGCAGAGGGTTCGGTCAGAATGGGTAACAAGACTGTTTCAAGGGTTAAAGGAGTTGGTACTATACGACTTGTAAATGAAGATGGTCTGAATGTATTGCTCACGGATGTAAGGTTTATTCCATAAATGGATAGAAACCTTCTATCTCTTGGTACCTTTGAGAAAGCAGGGTATAAGTTTGAGTCAGAGAATGGTATTTTGAGTATAAAGGCTGGAGATCAAACACTGCTTAAGGGAATGAGGTATGATACTCTCTATTTGCTTCAATGGAAATCTGTGATAGGAGAATCTCTTGCCATTGAAAGTAGACAAGATGACAGTACTCTATGGCATCAAAGACTGGGTCATATGAGTCAGAAGAGCATGAATGTATTGGTGAGAAAATGTATTTTGGATAAGAAGAAAACCTCCACCTTTGATACGTGTGAAGACTGCATATTTGGAAGAGCCAAGAGAGTGGGTTTTACTTTGGCTCAGCACGACACAAAGGAGATCTTGGAATATGTTCATTCAGATCTATGAGGAGCACCATATGTGCCATTTTCTCTGAGCAAGTGTCAGTACTTTATATCTTTCATTGATGATTATTCAAGGAAGGTGTGGGTTTATTTTCTAAAGTTCAAGGATGAAACCTTTGGTAAGTTCACAGACTGGGTCAGTCTGGTGGAGAATCAAAGTGGAAAAAGAGTTAAAACTCTGAGAACTGACAATGGACTCGAGTACTGCAACAGACAGTTTGAGAATTATTGTGAAGAAAAGGGAATTCAGAGGCACAGGACATGCGCTTACACTCCTCAACAGAATGAGTTGCAGAGCGTATGAATAGGACTATCATGGAGAAAGTCAGGAGCATGTTGAGTGATTCAGGGTTACCAAAGAGATTTTGGGCTGAAGCTACTCACACTGCAGTCATCCTCATCAACAAAACTCCGTCTTCTGCACTTAACTTTGACATTATAGATAAAAAATGGTCTGGAAATACTCATGTGTACAACTACTTGAGGAGATTTGGATGTATAGCTTTTGTACACACTGATGATGGGAAGTTAAGTCCGAGAGCTAGGAAGGGAGTTTTTGTGGGTTATCCGACAGTTGTGAAAGGGTACAGAGTTTGGCTGCCAGATGAGAGGAAATTTGTCATTAGTAGAAATGTCATCTTTCAAGAGAATGCTGTTTATAAGGATTTCACACCTAGAGCTGAAGGCATCTCTGACGAAGAAGAAGATCAAACCAGAACATGTCTTGATCTAGACATTGAATGAGGAGATATCAGCTCAAGTGGAGACACTGGTGAGAGACGAAATTCATCTGAAATCATTGAAGAAGAGCCAAACTCACCAAGTGAAGCGACTGACAGTGATGCAGAAGCAGAGGTATATCAATCTCCTCTCAGTTATCATCTTGCTAGAGACAGAGAAAGAAGAGAAGTTCGAGCTCCGAGGAGGTTTGATGATGAAGATTATTACGGAGAAGCTCTCTTTACAACTGAAGATGGTGATACAGTTGAACCTGCAGATTACAGAGAAGCAAGAAGAGATCCAAACTGGGCTAAGTGGAACGCTGGTATGGATGAGGAGATTGACTCTCAAGTCAAAAACAATACCTGGACTGTAGTAACCAGACCTGAAAATCAAAGGATCATAGGTTGCAGATGGATCTACAAGTATAAGCTTGGGATTCCAGAAGTGGAAGATCCTCGCTACAAAGCAAGACTTGTTGCTAAGGGATATGCTCAGAAGGAGGGAATAGATTATCATGAGATCTTTTCTCCAGTGGTGAAGCATGTATCCATACGGATTCTGCTTTTTGTTGTAGCTCAAAAGAACCTTGAATTGGAGCAGTTAGATGTTAAAGCTGCATCTCTACATTGAGAGTTGAAAGAGAAGATCTACATGCAACTGCCTGAAGGGTATAAATCAATGTTCAAGGAGAATCATGTGTGTCTCTTAAACAAAGCTATCTATGGTTTGAAACAAGCTTCAAGACAGTGGAATGAGAAGTTTGACAACTATGTGACTGGAATTGGGTTTGTAAGAAGCAATTACGACAGTTGTACCTACACTAAGATGTTGGATGATGGATATGTGATGTATCTGCTTATTTATGTGGATGATATGTTGGTAGCTGCAAAGAGTATGATCGAGATAACCAAGTTGAAGCAAGATCTCAGCCTCAAATTTGAAATAAAGGATTTAGGTCCAGCGAGAAAGATCCTTGGCATAGAAATTATCAGAGACAGAGTCAATGGTCATCTTTGGTTATCACAAGAAGGATACATGAACAAGGTACTTGCTACATACAACATGGAAGATTCAAAGCAAGTCACTACACCTTTAGTTGCTCATTTGAAGATGGGTGCTGCTACTGAAGAGCAGCTGGGCAAAGATGAAGATTACATGAAATCAGTCCCATAATCCAATGCTGTAGGGAGTATCATGTATGGGATGATTGGTACAAGGCCTGATCTGGCCTATCCTGTTGGAATCGTCAGTCGGTTTATGAGCAAATCGATCAAAGAGCACTTGTTAGGAGTTAAATGGTTGTTAAGGTATATCAAAGGGACATTGGGAATCAAGCTGTGTTACAAGAAGAGTTCTGAATTCAAGATAGTTGGTTATTGTGATGTTGACTTTACTGCAGATCCTGATAAAAGGAGGTCTATAACTGGTTTGGTGTTCACCTTGGGAGGAAACACTATAAGCTGGAAATCTGGTCTGCAAAGAGTTGTTGCTCTATCAACTACCGAATCTGAGTATATGTCACTGACTGAAGCAGTGAAAGAAGCAGTTTGGCTGAAGGGTTTGATGAAGGAGTTTGGCTATGAGCAAACGAGTGTGGAGATACACTGTGATTCTCAAAGTGCTATAGCCCTCTCGAAGAACAATGTGCATCATGAAAGAACGAAGCACATTGATGTCAAGTATCACTACATTCGAGATGTTATTGCGAATGGTGATGTGGAAGTGGTGAAGATATCAACTGAGAAGAATCCAGCTGATATATTCACGAAGATCTTGGCTACCAGCAAGTTCATAACAGCTTTGGACATGCTGCAGGTCAAGGCTTAGTAGTAAGACTCAGGAATCCGAGGCAAGAATCCAGAAAACTAGAAAAGGTACTCTCTCTCTATATGTGTACGCAATGAAAGGTACATCACACACTTCATCCTAGCGCATATGTATATACGTTTGTATCTCCCTCGCCGTAAAGAGAAAGGATTAGATCAGAGCAAATCCTAGGCCGTTAAGAGTGGGATTAGCATCTTTGTTCACCTGAAGTCACCGTCACCAAAATCACATCCACCGTGAGACAAGATCCAAACAGAGAGAAAGAAGAGAGTTGTTGTCGTTCATCACCACCAGTCACCACGCATCACCGCCACAAGTGGCGTGTCACCGGAGGTTAGCTGCGTGTTACCGGAGATCAGCCATTATCACCATAGCAGCCATAGTCCATCATCGAGGCCGTTAAGGGTAAGGAAACCCTAGACTTATTCTGTAACTTGTGCAGGAAGTTTCTGTTTTTGTCTTAGGATATGTGGCTCGTGTTAAGCCATATGAATCCTAGATCTAATATCTGTTTTGCTTTTGATTGCTGGGCCATGAGGACTTATCCGCCGTGGACTTGAACCGTGTAGATCTGTGTTGCCGAGCCGTCCAACACATCGTCACAGCCGCCGTGTAGTCAAACCGTTGAGAGCTAATGTTGTCAAGAAGGTATCGGCCGACACCTTATCCCGTGTTGTTGTTGTGTTGTTGGGATTGTTTAACCGAACCTAAACCAAGCTAAACCAAAAAATCTTGTGCTGCCTTTTTTCAGCGTAGTTTGTGAGCACGTGATGTTAATTTGGTATGGTTTAATAAACCAAAATCATGGGGTTGTGAATTGGCATGAATATGGAATTGATCTCATGCAACGTGTTTTGGGCTTGGGTTTATTAAATATTGGTTTTGGCTTGGTTTAGTGAACCGAACTCATGTCATCGTGAATTGGATTTTGTGGTGAATTATTAAATTATTAGATTTGGTTTGGTTTAATTATTGAATCGAATTTAATTAATTTAATTGAAGAAAACACTAAAGTCTTTTTAACCGAGACAGAAAGTTGGGGTTGGGTCTATTAAATCAATTATTAGTATTAATTTGATTTAATCTTTGGTTATCCTAATCCAATGCAGACGAAGATGTTGCTGAACTGGTTCTCAATTTCTGCTAGTCTTAAACCGTTAAATCAATCCGAATTGCTAAGGTGAGGAACAAGCTTGTGTCTTCTTCATATACCAATATATCTAGTTGATTACTTAGTCTAGGGTTAAGCCAAGTATACCTACGAGTTACATATATGATGAGTAACCGTATTTCTTTGTTGATTGTATTAATATTATAAATATATAAATATATTTTAATATAAAGTATAAAGAAAAGAACTAGTATATTAAGGATAGAAATTAAAATGAATATTTTGTTGTGTGTTGCGTGATCTGTGAAATACATGTTATTTTGTGATAAATAATTGTTCGTGTGTGAGGAGATTAGTGTGCCAAGGGCACAGAGAGACCTGCAAGGAGGTATCCTTGTAGTTTGGTGTTGGCCTATGGACACGGTAATGCGGGTAGGTCAAGATGGCTGATGAGCCTAGTTGCGCTAGGATGAAGTGTGTGATGGCACGAGGGATCCTGTAAAGCGTACGGATGAAGTGCTACGGCACGAGGGATCCAAATGATCAAG
>OVAY01003454.1:0-11176 GCA_900406395.1 Kernera saxatilis
CTCGGCGGACTTCAAATTTTTTTTTTTTTTTTTTTCAAGACTAAATTTTGGGGGCCTCGGCGGACTTCAAACTTACAGGTGGGTTGCCTCCCACCAAGCGCTTGTTTATCGTCATTAGCTTGACTGTAGAGCCATTTAGACGGAGGTGAGATCCATGAGAGGTATGGAGTCACCCTCCTGGATTGCAGAATCAGCTAGGTACGACTTCAGACGCTGGCGATTAACAGTGAATTCTTTTCCATAATTATCCCAAAGCACAACTGCACAGTAAGGTCTGACTTCTTTCATCGTGAATGGTCCAGACCATCTCGATCTCAACTTCCCAAGAAAGAGTTTCAGGCGAGAGTTAAAGAGCAACACCTGATCATGAGGAGCGAAGTCTCTGGGAATGATTTTCTTGTCGTGATAGGCCTTTGTTCGTTCCTTGTAGATCCAGGAGTTCTCATAGGCATTATGGCGGATCTCATCAAGCTCATTTAGCTAGATCATTCTGAGGCATCTCGTTTCTCTTACTGATATTACCTTGGCTCTGACAGGAGTCGCATTGTGAGACGAAGGCATGTGCATCACGAAACATGGTAAGCCACCAGAAACCAGCATGTAGAACCTTAGAAACCATCTTGAAGGTGGCAAAGTGGCCTGCCTAGTCTGAACCGTGGCAATGGAATAGAATACCTGGAATCTCTTCCTCTGTGACGCATCTTCTGAAAATCCCATCAGCACATTTCTTATACCAAAAATGGCTCATCCCAAAAGTAGTGTCTGATGTCCCTCAAAAATTTATTCTTCTTGTACCCAGTAAACTCATGTGGTTCGAGTTCTGCAGCAAGGTAATTGGCGATGTCACGAAACCAAGGCTGAAAAGGGCCTACACGTGGTGGTTGTGATAGCTGGCGTGGCGGTGGGCTGTCATTTTGGCTAACGTTGATGGCATAGACATTCTCCTCAGGTAAACTGTCATTCAAGGGAACAACTTCTTCGATGCGCATCCTGGACAAATGATCTGCAACTCCATTCTCAATGCCTCTCTTATCCTTGATATCAATGTCAAACTCCTGCAGCAGGAGAATCCATCTCAGCAATCTTGGTTTAGCATCTTTCTTTGTCAGTAGATATCGCAGCGCTGCATGGTCTGTGTGAACTATGACTTTAGAGCCCACCAAATATGATCTGAACTTCTCAAATGCAAAGACAATGGCAAGAAGCTCCTACTCTGTGGTGGCAGAGTTGCACTGTGCATCATCGAGTGTCCTGCTGGCATAATAGATGACATGAAGTTTTTTGTCTTTCCGTTGTCCCAAAACTGCTCCCACGGCATATAGTCACTGGCATCACACATCTCCTCGAAAGGTAATTTCGAGTCCGCTGGTTGCACAACAGGAGCACTCACAAGAGCCATTTTAAGCGTGAGAAATGCAGCCAAGTATTCATCATCGAAGTTAAACTTCACATCTTTGCACAAGAACTGGGTAAGCGGTCTGGTGATCTAGGAGAAGTCCTTGACTGAATCCAGAAAACTGTGAATTCCTTTGACTGAATCCGGTGGCTGTAGACTTGTCATAACCTCAATCTTTGCCTTGTCCACCTCGATGCCCTTTTCAAAAATTATGTGACCCAAAACGATCCCATCTCTGACCATGAAATGACACTTCTCCCAATTCAGAACCAAGTGCTTCTCCTCACAGCGTTGAAGTACCCTGCATAGATTAGAAAGACACACAGAAAAAGAAGAGCCATAGACAGAGAAGTCATCCATAAACACTTCCATTATGTCCTCAATAAGGTCAGTAAAAATTGACATCATGCATCGCTGGAAGGTCGTTGGGGCGTTGCACAGACCAAATGGCATAAGTGCCATAAGGACATGTGAATGTCGTTTTCTCCTGGTCATCTGGATGGATTGGAATCTGAAAGAAATCAGAGTAACCATCTAGAAAACAGTAGTAAGGATGGTTAGCCAATCTCTCAAGCATCTGATCAATAAAAGGCAAAGAAAAATGATCTTTGCAGGTTGCAGCATTCAATTTCCTGTAGTCTATGCACATCCTATGACCTGTGATAGTTCTAGTTGGAATCAACTCATTTTTTTTCATTCTTAATTACTGTCACACCGCCCTTCTTTGGCACAACGTGGACCGGGCTCACCCAAGGACTATCTGAGATAGGATAGATGATCCCTGCCTCTAGAAGATTAATTATCTCTTTCTTTACAACATCTTTTAGATTCGGGTTTAACCGTCTCTGATGCTCTATAGAAGTCATTGATTTATCTTCTAGGTGTATCCTGTTCATGCAAAGATCTGGCGAAATACCTGTAATGTCATCAAGAGAATAGCCTAGTGCTCTACGATATTTCCTCAATTCACAGATAAGCAAGGCAATCTTAACATTGTTCAGTCCAGCATTTATGATCACAAGATAGGTAGAGTTAGGACCAAGAAACGTGTACCTTAGCCCTATTGGAAGTGGTTTGAGCTCGATCTTGGGAGCTTTCAGCTCGCTCCATGGATCGAAAACCGGTGCAAGAGTGTCTGCTGTAGGCGATTTCTCTGCAGCTTCATCAAGTGCCACAAAGGCTACCATCTTCCCAAGACTGTCACCAGCATCAAGCATCTTTGCAAACCCTAAAATGTCATCATTCAGAGACACTAGTTCATCCTCAACTCGTGTCAATGCTATCTCCAGAGGATCACCCATGAGAATCTCGTCTACTAGACCATCTACAGCCTCAGAGATAGTGTCAACCCAGAAAACTTGTCTATCAATAGTGGTTTTCTTCATGACAGCTTCCACATTAAATTTCAGTACCATATCCCCAAAGTGAAGATCAATCTTGCCCTTCTTCACATCAATAATTGCACTTGATGTTGTTAGAAATGGTCTGCCTAGGATGAGAGGATCCTTAGGCTCCTCGTCGAGCTCAAGAACTACGAAATCTGCAGGTACATAGCTATTTCCGATCTCGACTCTCTAGAATTCCTACAGGAATCCGTACAAAACGGTCAGCAAGTACTAGGGTGATCTTGGTTGCCTTATACTCTGTCATCCCCAACCTTTGTGCTACAGAGAAGGGCATAAGGTTGACACTAGACCCCAAATCCCAGAGAGAACGAGCAAATATGATATTCCAAATCTGCACAGACAGCACGAAGCTCCCTAGATCTCCCAATTTCTCGGGCATTTGGTTCTTAAGATGGGAACTACACTCCCTTGTGATTGACATCACTCCTTCTTTAGGGGCCATCTTATTCGTCACCATGCTTTTCACGTATTTTCTAAAAGCTGGTACCATCTGAACAACATCAACAAAAGGGAGTCTCACAGTTAACTCACTCACAAGTGTTTTACACCTTGTATCTTCAAGCTCTTTCCTTGTCTTCTTAGGGCGCACAGGATATGGGACCTTAGGAATGTAGACACGTGGAGGTTGTACGACGTTGGAGCTGTCTTCTGCATGAGTTCCAGATGAACTTGCAACTCCTCCATTTCTAGTCTCATCACCTTCTTCCAAAATTACAACCTCATCAACACTTTTACCCTTCTGCAAAATTGGATTCAACACTTTTCCACTCCTAGTTGTGATGGCGTTGATGAACTCATGGTGCTTAGGATTGTGCTCAACTTTTCCAGGAAGAACCCCAGCGGGTCGCTTTATAGCCTCTGCAGTCTGCGCTACGTGTGTGTCAAGCTTCTTAACGTGGGTAGAAAGGGACTCGAATTTGTTGTTCAAGTCATTGTACATGATGTCCATCTTTACATTCATTTCCTTTGTGTTCTGCTTCTGCCCCTCGAGAATCTGTTGCATTATAGCCTCTAGCTTGCTTTCCTGAGGTGCTGGAGGTGCTGTCACTGTCTGTTGAGACTGATCATGGTACCTAGACTGAAAGTTCCCACTGCTGAAATTTCCTTGATTCTGACTTTTGTTCTGAAAACCCTTTTGAAAGTTGTTCTGACCCGGATTTTGCACGAACGTTATGCCTTGGAAAGCCTGTGGAAAGTTGTTCTGACCCGAGTTTTGCATGAACGTTTTGCCCTGGAATTGCTGTCCTTAGCCAACTGTCTGCTGTGGGTAGACCTGATCTTGAGGATTGTCAACATTTGTGCTTCTGTAGGAGAGATTGGGATGATTCCTGTAGTTCTGGTTAAACCCTCTGTTCTGGAAGTTTTCCTGACCAACGATGTAGTTCACCTCTTCCTGCTGCTCATCAGCACCCTCTACAGTGTACACCTCAGCTTTTCCATCATCAATGTCCTCACAGAAACTGATATTTCGCTGCTGGCTCTTCAGAAGTTGAGCGAACATGTTTTTGATTTCAGAGAGTTGTTTAGAATCAAAACTATCAGAGACACGTGTTGATCAGTCATACTCAGGGCAGTGATTGCTGTTACTGGCAGCAAGATTGTCAATTAGTATATGTGCATCCTCAATAGTCTTCGTCATGAAGTCCCCATTGCTTTCTGTATCCAATGATAGCTGGAACTTCTGCTCGATACCTCTGTAAAAGGTGTTCAACAAGTTGACCTGTGAAAACCCATGATGAGGACAGTCCCTGATGTACTCCTTAAAATGTTCCCATGCCTCATGAAATGATTCCACTGGTCCCTGCTGAAAGCTTGAGATCTTGTTCCTCAGGAGGTTGGATTTGGACTTGGTGTAGAAGTGACTGAGGAATGCTCCCTTGCACTCATCCCAAGTAGTGATTGAGCCTGGAGGAAGACTTTAACCATCTGGAAGCCTTGTCAGCCAAGGAGAAAGGGAAGAGTATACACTTCAGATAATCAGGAGGAACCCCATTGGATCGAGTGGTATTCCATATCTCCTCAAATGTATCAACATGATCCATTGGATGCTCTTGTGTCAAGCCATGAAACTAGTTCTGCTTCACCAAAGCGATGATTTGTGGCTTGATCTCATAATCTTGCCTCTGAATAGGCGGAGGGCGAATAGGATTCTGGTTCACGAAGAAGGCTTCCTGTGAATCAAATTCCCCAATGGTGGGATGCTGCTGTTGTTGTCTCTGATAGAGGTGTTGTTCCTGATGGAAAACAGGTGTTGGCAGTTGTCTGCCATCGACGAAACCTTGTATGTTATGTCCAGTTGTAACTGCTGGATCCTGAGGAAGACCCTCTCTGATAATCCCAGGAGGCGGAGGTAACACGCCTCGATTGTCCACTTGGTTCTGTTGACCAAGAGGGGGTTGGATTTGCTGTTATGTGTTATCAGCCATTTCAGCTCGTCTCAACCTTGCTTTTCTGTTCTCTCATTCTAGTCTTGCTAACTCTCTGCTATCAAGTGCAAGCAAATCGTTTGAGCCTTGGCTTCTTCTGGTCATGCACCTGAAACACCAAAGAGAAAGAAGTAGAACGCCTTAGTAAGCAAAAATAAAATCTTAGACTAAACTCTAGTCCGAGATTTGTAGGTAACGTAATTGGTCCCCGGCAACGGCGCCAAAAACTTGATANCAAAACCTTGATACATAGAGTTTTAACCCTGAATAATACTGCAAGTGCAGAACAAATCACAGTAGTACAGAAGAGATTGAATCCACATAGACCAAAGTTACACAACAAATCTATAGGAGCAAAGTAGAGCTAAGACAAAAAAGATTGTCTTCATGGAAGCTCCAAATTGGTTGATTCCACTTCGAGGCGTGCTCTAGATGAGCTGAGAATCTTTCCCAAGAGGTTGCATTCTTGATTGTTTGTTTGGTAAAACGAATGAAAATCAAATGCAGATAAGAAAACAGTTTTAAACTATGGATTAAAGGCGTCAGACATTTGGGAAATTCGCAGGGGACATGAATCACAAACCGGATAATCGAACAGGGAAGCAATTAAGAACCTTCTAGAACTCAAAGCACTGATTTATAATTAACCTACTGTCGTAGCGCCAACTACTGCGTCTAACAACTTAAGATTCTAAATTGTCGTTTGAATTTAAGAAGCTAAACACGCATTAGATTCCAAGTTTGATATGTTCACAGAACGCCTTAACATCAGCTTTCGTTGGCTAAGAACATTCTGCTTATCTATGTTCTTTCAGGCAATCAACTACACTTTTGATGAGTAAATTAACCTAAGGTCGTGAAACTAGGTGATCAATCAAGTTTCAGCGTTAAGAACAACAATAGATGAATAACCATATGATAAATCCCTATTATAGCAATCCAATTAACAATTCATGAAAATCCCCTGTGAAACCCTAAAACCTAACTGGTGGATTACTCACACATAGTAACGAAGAAAACGCAGAGAGATGAAAGAGAATACATATTTATATTAATCAAAGAGAAGGTGTTTAGAAATCTTCTCCCAAAATGTCACAGAGTATCAGATTTGTCTCCCGAAAAATAGTATAATGCTGAATGCTCTAACAATTGGCAGAAAATAGAGTATATATAGGCCTAAAGTCGAAATGGGCCAAAAACGGGCCCAAATGGAAAAACTGATCGATCCATTTGCCATCTTGCCAATGACTTTATGTGGTAAGCAACGCTTCCCTCCACATTTTCTAAGATAACTCAGAATCTTGTAACATGCAATCATTATCTATTTTAGAGTTTTGTTTCTTGACCCGCCACTCCAATAAATTCAAGTAAAAGAGCAGTTTTTCCAATGAATAAAGCCATGTTCTCTATAGAACGCATTGAATTTTCATCAAACTCCCGTCTTTTATAACTATTTTAATAGTTTTCTCAAGTTGGTTTTCAACTTCGAGTTTATACTCCTCGGGTTTTCGAGGTTAGCCTCTTAAACCCCATTCGGTTATTTATGAAATTCGGGTCGGTTTTGGTTTGGTGCTTGTCGGGTTCGGTTTGGTTCAGGTAATATGTTAAAAATCCAAAATATTTTCGGTTTTGGGTCGGTTCGGGTTTTTTACCCAAACTATTGAAAATACCCGATATTTTTCTTAAATACCCGATAGCCAAAAGGCTTGCAATACCTGATAATTAGAAACTCTGATATCAAATACATTAATTAAACATGGAAATAAATTTCTAATAAGGTTATAACTTTTAAACATGAAACATCCAAACAAGAGTACCATCCATACGAATAAGAAAGGCCTAAACAAGAGTATCAAATATCCAAAATCAATTTCAAAGTAACATAGCACTGATAAGGAGTCTGAAGGAAAGAAATCCAATAAGAAAAAGCTATTCTAATCGGGCAGAAGAAGGCAAGAACCATCGCCATAGGACCCTGTTACATCAAAAGAAAATAAGAGTTTTACACACAAAATCTTCTTGTATAGAGAGTAAGCATAAACAAATGATAAAGAGATAAAACACAAACCTTATAGCTGATTTTTCTTGTAAGCATCTTGATTTAGTCTTCTTGAATGTTTGGATTAGTAAACCCTGAAAAAGACGAACAGAATCATGTCAAAGAAAAAATGATTATAATTTTGGAAATACAATGGAAGAGTAAAAAAATACATACGTTTCTCAAGCTCATCTAGCTCTTCAACGTCAGCTAGAAGTTGTTCATTCGAGATGTCTGTTTTTTCACTTAAGTCAATGTCAGCTTTCATCCACTGCTATGTACACATCAAAACTTCAATCATATAGTGAGTTAGAGAACTCCTATATGGATCTAAGATCCTACCACTTGTGCTTAAAGCACTTTCTGATGCCACATATGACACTTGCATTGCAAGTAGGCCCTTAGCCATTTCTGCTAAAACAAGAAACTTTCCACTGTTGACCTTCCAAAAATCGAGTACATCGTATTCAGTTCCAAGCATGAGTTTAGGTTTCTCAACTGGTTCCTTTAAATATATCTCCAATTCATCCCTCAGATCATCAACTCCTATCTCATCGAGCAGCTCATTATACACAAACTCCATCCTCTCATAACCGTAATTACCATAAACAACCTGCATTCTGTCTAATACTTGGTCTTGGCCGCTCGAAGACGATGTTTGATTAGACTAGCTTGACTGGGATGATTGCACAGTAGGCCCTTTACTGAAATGACCATTATATTCTTTAAACATGCTATCAAGAAGGTGAAACAATGATTCATTCAGGTCTCTAGTCTCCACACTATCTGCCCCATATAACTTCTCTAAACACAGCTTAGCAAAGCTCATCTTCTTCGTAGGATTAAAGACAGTAGCTACAATCAACATCATATTGATGTTCTTCATGCTATCCTAACATTTTTGAAACTTATCCACCATTTCAGAAGCCATTTCGCTCAATGATGAATCTACTCCATGTGAGGACAAATTTCTCTCTATTGTCATAACCTCACCATAGCACTTATAGGTATTAACTTTAGTAGAAGCATATACAGTCAAAGTACCATCGTAAAACATGACCAAAGTACCATCGTAAAACATGATCAAAAACTTGACTAACCTTTCTACATCATTCCAGTCATTACAAAGAGGAGGCCCACACATGTTCTTATCAAACTTTAACAAATATCGTTAGTGTTATAAACTAGAACCGATTTCAGAGATTCGAGAGCGTAGAGCTATCACCTAGCTAATTAATCAGGATTAGATGAATACCCGTTTGATACACACACGGGTTTTCTTTCTCATATGTTTTTTTATTTTTTATTTTTAATGATTTAGTATGTGTGTATTTTCTTAACAAAAATTTATTTCCATGTCTCATTGGTAAGTGGACTATATATGTATGCTTAATCTCAGGTCTATTATAGGTATGAAACTTTAGCCTTTAAAATAAAAAAATTAGTTTTATGTTACAATTCATAAATATTGATATTTTTACAGTTATTGTATTATAGTACAAATTACTTCAAATTTTGTCAATTCTATCTACAATCATATTAATACTTAATAGCAAATTACAACTTTGAGAATTAAAATTTTAAAGATTCAATTTATTTAGAAAACAAAAATCTTAATAAAAAAACACGATTATGAAATGTTAATATAACACTTATTACTGGATATCATATTAAGTCTCTGCACTTACAACACTTCCAACCGAGCCTGCAACTATCACCACTCCTGAAATTATTGAGTCTCCTCTTCCAGAGATTGCTCAAACTTCAACAATCACTCTTTCTGCTCATGCTAATGCTACTGTCCAATCGGAGAGTGCAAATCCAGCTGAGCTATGTCTTGGTTCTAACAAGTTTGCCTCCTTGGTTTCTTTAGAAGGGGAAGAAGATTCGTCAAGTTCAGACATGGAGTCTGACTCGATTGATCTTTTGACACCTTCGGGTAAAAGAATCATTCGAGAAAGACCAGTTAAGCCATCAACAAAGGCTAAGGAGATGCATTGGCAAGTCATAGGTCGTGGACGGGGAAACCGAGGACATGGGAATCGAGGTGGACGTGGCTAGATGTCTCCATCATTATAATCTCTAAAGTCAATCGAAGCAAAAGATTCGGTTGTATCTGGTGCATTAGATGAACCCTAAACTTTTACTATCTATAATCCTTCTTTAAAAACTGTATGACTTCGTGTTATGGGTTGTAACGTGTTTTTAATAATTAAAATAGTATTTAAAAAAAAAAAACTATCAGGATTAAGCACATGCGAACATAGCCTATATACATAATTTCCTTCAAATCCATCTTTCAGTAATAAGAGAGAAATTTCCGAAAGTAAGTTGACTTTCTTCTTCCTCCTTCGCTTGTACTTCCAGCTTCAAACTATCCATACACAATGCACCGAAGGTTGGATCTTGGATCGGGAACAAGCAGGGAAGGAGGTATGAAGGGAGTCACATAACCCCAATTTAATTGAAACATTAATTATTTTGGTGTATATTTGATTGAATTTAGTATAACTTTTGATCAAAATCAGTTTTTGACCCTAGTAATTTGTGTTCAAATTTTCATAAGCTCTCTCTCCCCCCACCCCCCTAATTCATATAATTTTTTTCGTCTTTTTATCATAGTATCATATTTTTTTTCTTTCATGTTAAATATGAAAAAAGTTTCTATTTCTAGCTCGGCAACTAGGAAAAATAACCGATGAGTTGGACAACCCAGCTCAAGGGATGTGGCGGTTTCCTACAAATCTCGAACTTTGCTGTATCTACAGAGTCCCAGACAGTATCCGTCATGTAAATCCAAAAGCATACACGTCTCAGTTGGTTCTCATTGGACCTCTTCACCACTCGTTGAAATCTCAAGCTCACGCGAGTCTTGTGGAGACATTACAAACACAAAGTCTTTGGGCTACTTAAGCATGGAGGCTCACAAGAAGATTTACCTAGCGGAATTTCCACGAAGGTTTCAAGACGAAAACTTGATTGATAAATTCAGGGGAATAAATAAAGAAAACGAAGATACGATCAGGGAAAGCTACTCGGAATCAACGGCATGGATTCAATCTTCAGAGTTCGTGGATATGATCCTGTTTTCATACTAGAGTTTATTTTCAGGATGTCCGAAAGACGAGGAACAAAGAAAACAGGGTATCTTCTCATGGACAAGCGTTGTCTTGCAAACACAGTCAAGAGAGATCTCATCATGCTCGAGAACCAGCTTCCTTACTTCATACTCCATAAACTCTTTGATCCAATCGTCCCAAGGCTCCGCACATTAGTCATCACCTACTTCATTAGTTCTAAAACTACGATTAAAAACAACTCAGAGTTCATACACTTCACTGATCTGTTCAGGTGTGCCCGCGTGGAGACACTGCCGGAGTATTATTTTGGGAAATTCAAGGACATAAACGATCTGTATCACGCCGATAAGCTACATACTGGAGGAGTGAAATTCAAGGCGGTAGATAAAAAATTCTCCTTGGATGTGGAATTCAAGAATGGTTGTTTAAACTTACCTTATTTCGTGGTTTATGATAGGACCGATCATAAGCAATTTGAAATCTATTCGGTTAACCGAGATTTTCGGTTCGGCTCGGATAGAACCAATCGGTTTTTCGATTTTTTTTTATAAATTTTATTATACCCAAATTAGACCGGTATTAAACAAAAATATACCGTATTTAACCAAATTTAGACAGGTTTTTAGGAATACCTGAATTTAACCGAACCGAACCGAACCGAATAAACCGAAATTAACGGGAAAACTGTCTAATTCCCCCTGCAAGTTTCATATCGGTGGCGATCCACACGAACTTTCGACCTCCTTCTACGACTACATAATTGTAACTTCACATTGTAGATCCACATAATTCGAAACTTACGTTATAATTACCCACTGAATTGGTTTCGC
>OVAY01003456.1:0-11167 GCA_900406395.1 Kernera saxatilis
TTGCTTCTTGGTCTTCCAAGTTACTAAGTTTCCTCCTATGAATGTGCAATAGCCAGTTGTGGATCTCATATCCTTTCGATCACCAGCCCAATCCGCATCACAGTAGCCTACAATCTCTGAGCTTCCGTTGCATCCCATCCATATTCCTTGGCCTGGAGCGCCCTTAAGGTATCTTNTCCCTTAAGGTATTTTAAGATGCGATCCACCATATTCCAATGATACATCTTGGGAGCTTGCATGTGTTGGCTTACCTGATTCACAGCAAAGCATAAATCAGGTCTTGTTATAGTTAAATAAATGAGCTTACCAACCATCCTTCGGTATTGGGTGACATCTTCAAAGGGTCTCTCTTCAGTGTCCCCCTCTCGCTCTACTTTGTACCCTTCTTCTAAGGGTGTTTTGGCTGGTTTTGCTTCAAGCTTTCCTGCTTCTGTCAACAGATCAAGAGTATATTTCCTTTGTGATAAGAAGAGTCCCTCCTTAGAGCGACATACTTCTATCCCTAGGAAATACTTTAGTTCTCCAAGATCCTTAATATCAAATACAGATTTAAGATAAGATTTGGTATCTTGAATGCCTACCTTGTCGTTCCCAGAGATGATTATATCATCTACATAGATGAGAACAACTACAATGTCATGCTCAGCTTGTGATTTCTTGAAGCCCTTATCTCTCAATGTCATGCTTCGCTTGTGGTACCAAGCTCGTGGTGATTGTTTCAATCCATAGATTGCCTTTCTAAGTCTTAAGACTTTTCCGGGTGCAATCGAGCCTTCAAGACCAGGTGGAGGAGTCATATATACTTCATCCTCTAGCTCTCCTTGAAGAAACGCGTTCTTGACATCCATCTGCCAAAGATCTCATTCCAAGTTAGTAGCTAAGGAGAGTATGACTCTTACCGTGTGAAGTTTGGCCACAGGAGCAAAGGTATCATGATAGTCCTCTCCATAGGTTTGTGTGAAGCCTCTTGCTACCAATCTGGCCTTGTGTCGTTCGATCTCTCCACTGCTTAGATATTTGATAGTGAACACCCATTTAGAGCTCACTGTTTTCTTGTCCTTAGGTAGCTCCGCTTCATTCCAAGTATGGTTATTCTCCATGGCGTTGAGTTCATCATCCACGGCTTTTCTCCATACTTTGTGTTCCTTGGCTTCTTCACAGCTGGTTGGGATATGTTCTTGATCCAATTTGCCTATGAAGACTAGATGTTATTGGGGTATATGAGCAAGAGTGCAAACCCCCTGAGGTGGATGAGCAACCGCATTGCAGTTGTAGTAGATATTCCAGTTTGATGGTGGTTGCTTCACCCTTGTACTTCTTCTGAAGGGAATCAGTTGACCTGGTTGTTCTTCTTGAACCGGTTCTCCTTGACCTGGTTGTTCTTCATGAACCGGTTGTCCTTGCATTTCTTGATTTGATTTTCCTTGGTCATGAGCGACTGAGCCTCATTCTTCCGAGTTAGAGTCCTCTTCGTTTGTGTTATCCTTTTCATTTGTGCTGCCCCCCTTATGATCAAGGGGAATAACTTCGCCAAGAATGGGTGCATTAGCTGCGGGCGTGTCTTCAGCGGGCGTGTTTTCAGCGGGTGTGTCTTCAGCAGCCGGTGTTTCTTGAGGGTTTTGAATGTTTTCCTCTCCACTTTCTTTAGATTGATGAATCCCAAGGCTTTCTAAGATCATCCTTAGGTTGATGGCTCGGTCAGATTGCGTTTGAGATAAGTCTTTAAGGGTCTCCCAATTTTTCTCTTCATAATATCTTTTGGTCTCCACGAACTTCACATCCCGAGACACAAGAACTGTTTTTGTTTCTGGTACATAGCACTTGTATCCCTTTTGAGTAGTCGAATAGCCAATGAACATAGTCTTCACACTTTTGGCCTCAAGCTTGTTTCGTTGCTCTCCTGGAATTAGGACATAGCAAACACACTCAAACACACGTAAGTGATTAATAGATGGTTTAATTTTGTTCAATACCTCATATAGAGAGACATCATTGAGAGTCTTGGTAGGGATTCGGTTGATCAAATAGCATGCTGATACAAGTGCATCTCCCCAAAACTTCTTTGGGACGTTGTTGTGGAACATCATGGATCTTGCCACCTCCATCAAGTGTTTATTCTTCTTTTCGGCCACCCCATTCTGTTGAGGTGTGTATGGACAGCTCGTTTGATGAATTATCCCATGCTTTGCTAAGTGTTGCTTGAAGGAATTGCTTGTGTACTCCCCACCATTATCTGATCTAAAGATTTTGATCTTGGCATTATAATNTTGATTTAAAAATTTTGATCTTGGCATTATAATGGTTAGTAACATAGATTTGAAAGTTAGTGAACGCCTCAAGAACCCTATTTTTGATGGGAGTAATGTTACCCAAGTGTATTTCGATTTTTCATCTATGAATGTGATAAAGTGCTTATGATGTTCTCTAGATTCACATGGAAAGTCCAAACATTAGAGTGTACTAGATCAAAACAATTTTCATATATTGTTGAAGACTTGGGAAACACTGATCTACAATGTTTACCAAGTATACAAGCTTCACATTCATCATTTTTAAAAGAAATACTAGGTAACATCAATCCTAAAGCACGAGAATGAGGATGGCCTAATCTAGCATGCCATATAACGTTATTGGCCTCATCAAGAATAGAACTAAAAGAGCGAGATAGGTAGGAGGGTTGCTTGCTGTCTTCAAGCACATATAAGTCATCTTTGGTTTCTCCTCTTCCAATGATCTTTCTAGTCTTAATATCCTGAAAGCACACATCATTAGGACTGAAAATAGCATAGCAATTCAAATCAGAGGTGGCTCTTTTAATAGATAATAAGTTAGATGTAAAGGTTGGCATGTAAAATGCTCTAGAGTTCTTATCAAACAAACTAAGATCACCTACACATTTAATGGGACATTTTTCACCATTTGCAATTACCACATTTCCTACAGCCAGTTCTATATTGTTTATTAGATTCGGATCACTAATCATATGATGAGAGGTTCCTCAATCTACAATAAGAGGCTTAGGAATGTTTAGAGCGTGAAAGGAGTTACCAGAATTGCTAGCCTCCTTGAGAGCTTTGATGAGTGCATCAAGGTCAGATTTCTTCACCAACTCATCTTGGGAGGCAGCAAGAGCTTTCATTTCTCCATTTGTGGGTTGAGAGGATGTAGATGGAGCAGCTGGAGCTCTTTCTCCAACCGATGCTTGTGCAAGACTTGCTCTTGGTGGTTTTAGCCACCTTGGCATGAAATGAGGGTGGAGGATCCAACATTTTTCCTTGGTGTGACCTTCTTTCTTGCAATGATAACAAAATCCCTTCTTTTCCTCACGGTTGTACCCTCCTTTGTTGTACTGAACTTTGTTGGCTGAGATGAGTTCTCCTTTGCCACCAAAGAGGCTGAGTGATCCTTGTTCCTTTTGGATCTTGTTGCACACTTCTTCAAGCGTTGGGAGCTTGTCTTGACGGAGGAGATGCTTGATAAGATCATTGTATGAGGGGTTTAGGGTCAAGAGGAGCCCAAAAACTTTGTCTTGCTCACGCCTTTCATTTAGGACAGTAGGGTCCACAGAGCTTGGCCTTAACATTTCAAGCTCAGCCGAAAGTGATCTGAACTTGCCGAAGTGTTTGGTGAACTCCAAATCTTCTTGGCTTAAATCGTTGATTGCTTTCTTGACTTCAAAGACTCGGCTCAAGTTGGAAGTATTCCCAAACACATTTTGAAGAGTCTCCCATAGGTCTTTAGCGTTTTCACAATAGGAATACGCTTCAAGAAAGGAGGCTTCAAGAGAGTTTTGGATGAGAGACAACACCATTTGGTCCTCTTGGAACCACTTGTCTTCATCCACAGCAGCTACAATGGTCTGGCCATCATTCTTCACCGTCTCCTTTGGAGCTTCACTCTGTTCAATGTGACTCCAAAGCCCACGGCTACACAAGGCTGTCTTGGTCGTTATTGACCATAGCAAGTAGTTTGCTCCCTTGAGGATGACAAGAACAACAACTGGTTTTGAAATCTCCATGGTTTAAAGACTAGAAACTCGCTGGACAAAGCTTTGAACCAGTGGATAAAGCTATAGACCAGTGGGTAAAGCTATGGAGCAATGGATAAAAACTTCAAACCCAGAAAAATTTGAGAATGAGCAGAATGGAAAGCGAATTTAAGAGAGGGGGTTTTGATTGAGAATTAGTGAGAAGTATGAAGAATTAAGAAGAATATGAGCAACCTTGCTCTGATACCATGTTAGAATTTGCGGAATATATTGAGAGATTATGGGTTTAGAATGAAGAACAAGAGAGAGAATGATGAAGAACTAGAGAGAGAATAAGAGAATAGGAAGAGAGAAGTGTTTTATTCTCCTTAGTCATCTTAGTTCAGTAATACGACATATATATTGAGACCTACAAAAGCTCACAATGGTCATAAAAGCTTCCAACGTTCATAAGGATGTGACATCACCCTTGGCTCCAAGATTTAAATTCAAATTATTCAAATTGCTCAAGTCTGGTGAAATCTGATGAAGTCTGGTGAAGTCTGGTGAAGTCTAGTGAAATCTGGTGAAGCTTTGGTCCAATATAATGTTCTCTGATTCAATATCGAAGACATATTTACGGAATTACATTTCCTTGCGTGACAGAAACTACTTTAGGATTAAAAAACGAGGCAACTTTTTGAATATTAAAAAAAAAAAAAACCACTCCACTTCCTGGAGAATAAGGATGATGATGTGCTTAGGATTGAGTAATCACCTACTTTAAGCGTGGCTTGAGCACTAATCACTAATATAGTATTATCTAAAAACATTTAAAATCACATTGACTAATTGCTGATCTAAGCCTTACTTCACCATTGAACGAGCTTTAGGGTTTGAATATATACGTGAAAAACTTACCCCATTTGTTCTGATTTGAACACACTATTATTCATAGAAACTGTTATATATTTCAAGCAAGAATCAACATAATTAGTTAGTAAGAGATATATTTTTCCAATTTTATAAAACAAAAATTATATATAAAAATTAAAAGGCAACGTGGTGTAATCATAATCTCTGACGTACAGGTAACATGCATGGAGCAAAGCAGGACCATTATATTTCCTCGAAGCCTTAATTAAATTTGATGTACTTCTTTTCTCTCGACAATCATACAGACTTATATAGTATTCCAATTGCGTATGCAATGGATTCTTACTAAAGTACTATCGTTTTCGTGAATCATAAGTTACATGTAATGTAATAGACAAAATGTAATGATGATATCATTAATGGATTCATTTTTTCACTCGTTCCAAATATGGAAACATCCTTTCTTTGACCGACACTAGCTAGCTCTCACACATACTATATACTATATAACACTAAATCTCAAAACAATTGTAATTTCGTAAATTTGATTTTATCAAACAAAAAAAGACACAGAAAATTGCGTAAAAATTTGTTATATTGGTCGTAAAGGATCATCAGTATATCTCAACTAATTGTTTTGGTAACTTTAGTATTCATTTGAAGAGTTCAGATATCACATTTAGATTGCTTTAAGTCTCAACGGAGTGGAGTTTAATGCGCAGGAAACACTGAGAAAAGCAGCGGAGGACGCAGAGACAGCATACAAGGAAGTCGCAATACACCTTGTTGGTCCAACCAGAGCCGGCCCTGGGGCCAAGCAGGTGAAGCACTGGCTTGCGGCCATTAATATTATGACTAAATTTTGGTCTTTTTTGTCGAAATTTCTTTTAGTCTAGTTGCATAATTATAAGCTAGTTATGATCATGACCCAAGTTCGACGCTTGCAACGCCAAAAAAAATTGTTTTCTTGTTGTCTTTTCAACAAAATAATTAGGTAAAACAGAAATTATTCTACATATATACAAATAAATAAATAAATTACGGAAATCTTTTAACAAAAAGAAAGAAAAAGGTTTTATTTACCACATGTTTATTTTTAAAATTGTTAAGTGTTACAAACAAAATTATGAAAATATTTAAACTAGCCCTTTTTTTATTTTTTTGCTTGTGGTCTTCCAAAACTCAGGACCGGGCCTGGGTCCAACCCACGTCAAATGGAAACCACCAGCACCTAACGGGCTGAAGTGTATCGTTGATGGGTCCTTCCCGAGAGAAGGAGACAAATGTGGTATTGGGTCGGTTTTGAGGGATCAAGAAGGCAAGATGCTGTGGATGGGAGCTTGCGCTATCCCGCGGTTGAGATCTGTGGTGGAGACAAAAGCGGATGCTCTGAGATGGGCCGTCCTTTATGATATCCGGATTTGGCTATAAGCGAGTGTTGTATGAAACAGATTCAAAAGAGCTTGTGGAAGCGTTATCCGAAGAAGATGTTTGGCTCATATTTAAACTCGTATATCAAGATATCAAAGCTATATATGCTTCCTCTCCGGGAAGACTTCAAGTTAGTATTCCAATCAAGAGATGGAAATGGTGCCGATAGAATAGTGAAAGAATCTATTTATTTTACGAGCTTTATACCTAAGCTTTATTCTTTAATGTCAAGTTGAGCAAAGTATCATCTAGAGGTTGATAAACCTATTGTGGACTAAGTCTTTTGGATTAATACAAAGTTGAAGTTGAGCCAAAAAAGAAAAAAAAAATCTCATGAATAAGAAGACCTCAATGATGATAAGTACATGAACTTCTGAGTTGGGCTTTATAACATTCTCGTGGATCTAAAAGACTTAAACCCACGGACCCTAGATTTTGCGGTCTCTCCAACAAAAATTTGGTACGCTATAGTAGCTTTTAGTTCTATAAAAAAGTAAAAATATAGTCTCACATGATAAGATAATTTAATAAACTCTTTTCTTTTTATCCATCTGAAAGTAATATATTAGATTTTGAAAGGGCACTTTGCAACTTGCACTATATTTCCTTGCAAAATAGCAAAGGAGAGAAAGGTTGGAGCCATAATAGACAACAACCAACCACAACAAGAGACCAAACATAACCCTTTGTGATCAAAAAGACATCAAACAGAGGAAAAAGGATCTCTCATCTTCAAACAACCTGTGTGGAGCCATAAGGGATGGCCAATAGCTACATACGATTGAGCAAAAGAAAACCATGTTGCACTTTGAGCAATAAGAGATGTTTCTCTATTTTTTCCCGCACTTTCAAACTCCATTTTCCATTTTCCAATAGATACAGTCAGTTCCATGAGTTGATGAACAAATAAAGGCCAAGCTTTAGGTACGTATGTTTATGGCTTCCATCAAGACAGGAACATCAGAGGCAAAAACAATCCGATCCCGTCTAAGTGGTTGTGAGGCTTGTAAGACTGGCTTCCTCCCTACGGCTTATATCCGCAAACGATCTTTTACTGTCAAGCAAGACCTTCCCCAATGAGTTTCGCATGTCCAAGCACATTCTGTCACATTCCTGACTTTTCTCAAAAAAACAGCTACATTACATTTTAATTTTTAACCAACTTTGTAGTGGCAAAATTAAAATGCAGTTCTAATACATAGAAAAATGAGAAAAAAAATACATAATGTCACAAGAATGTAAGATGGATAAATATATTGTGTCTATAAGTTATTTTCCAAATGAATAAAGTTAGATAAATTTAGAAACTAAACATAAATCTTAGTTTACATAATAAAGTACGAAGTCTGAATGATTTAAAATCGTGTAAAATCAGGATCCCCGACCACTGCCTAATGCTATGAGTCTAGGTTATGCTTTAGATCCACTAGGACCATCTAACAATATTTAAATATTGGATACAATTTACCAATTTTTTTTCTTTTTCTGACCTATTCTCCACTATATCTTCTTTTAAGTAAAATAATTTGTGAGGCATTTATATGCTTATGAATTTACTGGTTCGTTTTTGTTTTTGTTTTTCTAATCTATATGATGATCATCTCTCCTCTTCTCACTATTTCATATCATCAACTACTCAAATATCACTATAGGTCAAAATTTATTTTAGTGGCAATAAACAATTTTTTGCTTGAAAATTTAGGTGTGTTGATTTTAAATAATATAACTTCAAAATTTTATTGTTTAGACCGTAATGATATGTACCTAGCCACATGTCCTAACGGATAAAATATTAGACTAGTCATATCGTCTGATTAGTGATCTAAAGCGGTAAAGCTTTTTGGCGGGGGGAAAAAAAAGTGCTAACCGGTTACGAAATGGTGAAAAAATGAGTAAAAAAAAATGATAAGCAAAAAACGATATGAAAAAAATAATACAAAATAAATTTGTACCGTTTTGGAAAAGTAGTAGACTCCTTTACCGCAACGGTAAGGGACTTTCAATCACAGTTTACTNTAGACTCCTTTACCGCAACGGTAAGGGACTTTCAATCACAGTTTACTGATCTGTTAAATGCTAATTAGAAGTTAAAAGTCAATTTAAAAAATTGATGACTTTAACTGATATGGACTATTGATCTAACTTTGTGTATTTGAAAACAATTTTTTTTTAAAAATTGTGTTTTCTTAACAAAAATTAAGACAGTTTACCAGCAATGATATATATATATATATATTTGTCTCGTTGTGTTGATTGTATTTTTTTGTATATCTTAAGTAGCAATGACAAAATCAAAGATCTATACAAAATATCTTAAGTAGCAATTTTTGGGATGGATATATATCCCTTGTAAAAGAAGTCAATATCATCAAAACCAATTTATTTTAGTTTGTGTGAGTGTGAGTGTGTGTCTAATTTGTTAGAAATATGAAGATATGGTTGTTATAGTGAAGAGTCTTCGACCGATCCTTAAGGTTTAGATACGAAATATCTAATTTTGATATATCGTTTTCTTTGTTTAGCAAAAAAAAAAAAAAGATATATCGTTTTCTTAAAAATAAAAGGACTTGATTTATACTATCTTATATCGTTCATCACTTTTATACTAAATATTGGCCTTTCCGTATTCTAAGAGTCCAATGAAAAATGATGTAAAAAAAAAAAAAGAGTCCAATGAAAATGAGAAGAAAGAATGCTTACACTCATCATTGGAAGTTGAAGCTGACATGACTAAGTCTAAGTCATAAGACATCATTTTATTTAGCATATCTCTATAAAACGACAAATAAAATAATCAACAATTGGATCGAACTATTATGAAGAAAAAAAAAGAATCAATCGTACGTATAAGTCGGGTCCAAACGAGCATGACAACAGTTTCATGGTTTAGAACTTCTCGTTTTGAATAATTTACTAACCAATAAATTGATGTACGTTTAACTAGAAAAAACAAAAGAATTTGTTCGGATGATAGATAACATAAGTAAACTTGTGTTTGGATTTTATATATATACTCTGTGTGTGTGTGTGTGTGTTATGTAGAGGTATATATATTATATGGATGGGTGCTTACGAAGCACTTTACACACCCACATAAAATTAATCTTTGACCATTATTGAAAGTGGTTAGTGGCCACATCTAAAATTAAAGCACCATTAACTTGTTTTATTGTATAGAATAATTGCGACATAATATTTTGTTACACATGTTTTAAGAATAAGGGAATTCATTTTTTACAAAATATATAGAGTTTGCAGAACCAATGGTATTGAATAAAGAGGGAAATGGTGTAATAAATTTCTAAAAAGGTTTTCTTGTAAAAGTAACAAAGCCTTAATATGTAGATCACCATTTGTAGAGTCAAAATTGGCAAAACCACGCTGTGATATTTTCGTAAATACGTACTATGATCGTCCATAATTTTTTGTGTGTTTAAATGTGATATATATGTAACATGTAACCATGGAATTGAATTTTGTACACTTTACAGTGATACGATAACGATTTACATGCAATTATATACACAAGATAGGATCTTTGATATATATGAATATAAGATCTCAATCATCATCACCAGAGGTAACTAAATAACAACTATTAAGATATTATCATATTTCATATACGCAGTAAGATGAGTGCTACCAAGTCTAATCTTATTCAAATGTGGATGAAGAAGAAACTGTGAAACCGGTTTTCGTTAAAGCATTTGCCAGCTAGTCCTTAGAAGCAATGTGAGATACATGGAGAAACCCAGAGTGGTCCAATTCTCGTATAAAGTGATAATACATGCTTTATTTGGACATAAAAATTAGAGTTGCGTAGAGGTAAATGGCGGCTACATTGTAACAATTTAGGATTGACTGAGCGACTGAAAAAAGGCCAAGTTCTATGAGAAGTGAAATGATCCAACACAATTCAACTGCGGTTTTTAATTCTGCATTATATCTCCATTGAAGATCTAGCCAATGTTTTCTGCATCACCAAGCGATGGGGATGAGAGCCAAGATAGACAATGTGGGACTGGAAGAAAGAGAAATGATTACGATTCCTAGCCCAAATCCGCAAAAAAAGATATGATGTTCTAGGTAGCTCCTTTGTAGGTGGACGTGGGAATAAGAACCGTGGTGGTCGAAGCGACCGCGGTCCAACTTGTTAGAAATATACGGGATTCTATTTTATTATAAAATTTTTTTTCTGTATTAACAATTTTTTTTCAAACTATATGACCTTGTCATATCTTTATAATATTTTACCTTTGAACTTTAATTGAAAACCTTTTATCAAAAGTAAAAATAACAAGGTCAATCATTTTTGGTTTTCGTGAAACGGTCACACTATGCCCTTAAATCAAATACAAATGTAGTTTTTAAATGGTTTACTCACCAATTACACGGGAGTGGATAGGGAAGGCAAAAGATCGGAAAAAAATTTCAGTCAATTATTTTTGAGTGAAAAATTTTTCGTTAGTTTTCTAGAGTGAGAAAATTAGTGGTTTGTTTTTCGTCATTTGTTGTTAATTATTATTTTTGAGATGAAATTACAAAAATCGGCGAAAAATTTTGGAATTTCCGGAGATATAAGTCTAGAAAGGAAAACACAAACCCATGCAAGAGAAGACAAACAAAACTAAAGTTAATCTAAAAAAAAAGATACGATGATGCAATATCGACCGATAACACCAAGTTAAACGAGATGCACTATGCATAGAAAAAGACTGAATTAGTGGTAATGCCCTAAAAAAATGAATACAATTAGCAATTAAATATTTCCCTAATCTATATATATAAAGTTAGTTTTTCTCTTTTATGGTGATGACATATCATCATCCACATTTATGATATTTCATTTTAATGTTTAATTGCTACAAATTTTGATTTACATATTAACTATAT
>OVAY01003457.1:0-11166 GCA_900406395.1 Kernera saxatilis
CTAAGCTTTTTTATATATTATATTTTGTAGATTCAATAACTATTGGCTATTATTGCATAATATTTGTTGTGATTTATCGATGGAACTAGTGCATAATATTTTGGTGTGTGTTATCTCATTACTAAATTAATTAGATATATTAATTTTTTTTCTTTCCGAGCAGATACATCAAAAGAGATGTTTTGGACATAAATTTTACCATTGCACCAAGCTCAAATTTTCTTAGTATAGAAGAGTGATCATCAATACAGGATTCTNAAATACTTCTCACTAAAATTAACCAAATATACTTCTCACTAAAATTAACCAAATATACTTCTCACCAAAATTAACCAAATTAATACAAACCACATTAGAAGAGTGATCATCAATAAGATGAGAAAGAATGAAACTTTCAAAAACAGAAAGTTCAATAGTTATTGAGTAAATGCCAAACAACACCTTCATTGTCTTATATCAGGTGCTGTAATCCAACTTCAGACAAAACTTCACCTTTAAACCATATAAGAAAATTGATTATACGATAATTATAAGACAAAACCATGTAAAACTCATACAGGAAAAAAAACAATAACTAAGACACATGAGAAAACAAGAAAGGTTTGGGGTTCCTGGGCAAAATATCCGAACCGAAAGAACCGAACCGAACCCGACCCGAAAAAAAGGGTACCGGATCCGAACCGATATTGATAAAAAACCCGAACGGTACCTAAACTCGTAAATCCGAAGAACCGGAACCGAATCCGAACCGAACCGAGAACCGAATAGATACCCGAAATAATCTGAAATACAACAATATATCCCCAATATTAATTATATTTAGGATTAATATAGCTAAATTATCTAAAATAACAATTATAAAATCGAATATATTAGTTATTTTTAGACTAAAATAATTAAAATAATTAAAATATATGAAAATTATTAATTATATCGATGAAAAGTTTCTTAGTGTCTTTTTGTCAAAGTTAAACCAAAACTTTTGATTTGCTTGCTTGTTTGAATTTTAGAATGTTGGATTTCTTGGTTTGATTTCGAATGCTGAATTTGATTCTGGAATATTTGGATATCAGAAATCTATTTGGAGTGTGTTTCAGTTTGGATCCAGTAATATTGTGTTTTTTTTTTGGTTTTGCTTTGTTTTTAGTTTAGGTTCTTCACATTATTTTTGAATTTTCGGATAGTATGGATAATTTCGGATATGTTTGGATACTAATTCGGATAAGAAAACAGGTCCCGAACCAGATCCAAAATTTTTTGGTTCTTTATATAATTATCCGAACCGACCCGGTACCGAACCGAATCCGAACCGAATTTCTAATAATATCCGATCGGTACCAGTTTGCCAAAACCGAAATACCCGATACCCGAAATATCCGACCCGAACCCGATCCGATTATCCGAATGCCCAGGGCTAGCATTTACAACTCAAAAATTGGTTGGAGAAGCATTCAGAGCTCATTTTTTATTGTTAATGGTGGTTTTGGAAGAAGATGACATTTTTGTAAATAATTGATAACATGAGGGTGTTTGTTGTCTTTTGGGTATATTCGAAAAAAAAAGAAAAAGATGATGGCATTTTCGTGATTATGAATGGGAGAAAAGGTGTAATAGAGAAAAAGTGATAAAAATATGGAGGAGTAAAAAAAATGGTTAGTTTTAAGTTTGATTCAAATTTTTGAATCATTTTTGCAAGAACCTCTAAAATTTAACATATTGAGTATTGGCTTGCAAACCATCTAATTATATTGCAGTTGATTCCCCAAAATTAGTAGATTGAGTTTGACTTTTGATTTCTTTATATATGTCTCGGGTAAATATATGTCTTTAGTTCATAAAGACTCTATAACTGCTGCTTTGCTTCCTTGCTAAAAAATTTGAAAGCATACAAATCTGATTCTCTATTTCTTCAGAGAACTAATTATTGAAAACTAATATGCCGAATCACTTAGGCGATCACTTATGCTTAAGGAGTTCTCTTTTGTGCAGAATCCGATAGACAACAATTCGTCAGAATAAAGAAAGATTAGACAAACATCATATCGTATATTATAGATTCTTAAATTCAATTCAGTGTAAATTTCGGAAAGATTTACCCCCATCTTTGACTCAATAGCATCACAATGAGATCTTGCTTTTTCGGCCCCAAAGAACGAATGTAATTTACATCCATGATTTGTTCAGACAATTAATATATAAAGAACAAATGTAAATTACATCCGGAACCAAGAAAATGAGCAAGGAAGAAAATTTGGAAAGGAGAGTGTCACGTCCATCAATAATGCAAGCCAAGCTTCCCTTCATACTTGCTACGACGTGTCCTCTCTCTCGGTTTCAATAGAAATCTGAAACAAAAGATTTAAAGAGCTATTGTTGTTTGATCTAGCATTGATATTCTTGTTCCAGACCATGTTCTCAATACTCCTTAAACTGGATTGCACAACACATGCTTGTCTGCAAGGCAAAGTGGTAATTAAGAGGTATCCATCTTTGAGCTGAATCAAAACACTAAAAAAATACATTGGAAAGTCATGTCACAAACGATCTTCAAAGAATAACAAAGCTCCAAGTATTGGAGTTTGCATTTATTCAAAAACTAATCAATATTAATAGAAGAAGCTAATATGAATCCACTATTCAAAGGTAAGCAAAGTATTAAAGTGAACGTAGGATGAGAGAAATTGAAAAATATTATTGAGATTACAAAATATGTGTACCCTCTAGAACCACGAAACTTCTACTGTTTCCTGTCTCATGTAAACAACTTTTAAAATTACAAATAAAAATGCACAAAGATTGGCTCACAACATTTATAAGTTTGTGTATTAAAATGATGATATATAGCTCCTTACAACGATTATGTTTGTATTTGTAGATACTTGTAGACATGCACCTACAATGAATTCATATACTTAAAAGATTGTTGTTTTCTATGATTAATGTGTTTTAAGATGTGAATTTCATTATTTAACAAAAAAGAACGTGAATTGCATTGTCCTTTGCTGCAAATTTTGAGATACAAATATTTGGAAACCTAAAAGTTTGAGATACTTACATGATGGATCATTTGTTTTGAAAGACTACTTTCCCATCACAGCATCACGAAATGCCAATTGGTACGATACGGTTTCCCCAACATCTCCATAGCTGGTATCATAGTACTTTGCACCTCTTAAGCTAATCTCCCATATTATATGTGTACAATATTTTCTGCAAACATAACATTGAATGATATCGTAGAATGAAAAACTCTAAACCGAAAAGATAATAATGTAATTTTTTTTCTGCCACTCGTAATAATGTATGGTTATGTTTAGCCCTGCGACTTTTACCCGAAACCCGAAACCCGACCCGAATCCGACCTGAAAAAAGTGGTACCGAACCGAACCAGAACCGACAAAATACCCGAACGGGATGTCGACCCCTATACCCGAAGAACCCGAACCGAACCCGAACCGAACCCGAATCGAACCGAAAACCGAATGGGTATCCCGAAATACCCGAAATATCATTATACATAAAAAGTATTAGTTCTATTTAGTTGTATTCGGATACTTTGAGTAAATTTTAGGTGATACAATTCTTTTTTTTTTGGGTATTTCGGGTTTTTAGTTACTTTTGGGTAGATTTGAGTAATACAATTACTAAAAAATTTCGGGTATTTCGGGTTTTTTGGTTACATTTGGATACTTTTGGGTATTTTTTGTTACAAAAGTAACCAATTCGAACCGCACCCGAGAGAATTCGGTTCTTTATCGGTTCTCAACATATATCCGAGAACCGACCCGAACCCGAAAAGAACCGAACCGAACCCGAACCGAAAATCTAAAATATCCGAATGGGACCTAAACCTCTAAACCCGAAAACCCGAAACCCGAAAAAAACTACCCGAAACCCGAAAAAAACTACCCGAACCCGAACCGAGTACTCAAAATCCCAGGCCTAGTTATGTTAATAAAAAAATAAAACATATTATGTGTTATAATACTAAAAATCTATAGAGGTTTAAAAAGATTTGTACAAACCTTGACAACATAGTGATGATAATAAAACGTGAAATCATTTAAACATTCCCTTTGGTATGTAAGTGTAACACCAGTATCATTTACTTAGCCAAGACGGCAAGTTTGTGTTTCATAATCCAATCTGATCATCTAAACATTCTTACATACCTCTACGAAGAAATGGGTTTCACACGCCGTAAAGTCTCTTTGGTTTCATCGATCCTGCCTTGCTTCATAAGGCAGAATGGCAGATACCGAGATTACACATCTGGTTGTTGTCCGGTGCGATTGATAGAGCTCTCATGTATAAATCTTCAGCTTCCACACAATTTTCTCTTTGCATCAGAGCCCATCCCAAGTTTCCCTGTTTCGAAGTAATCATCATTCGATTAGAATAAACACAAAATTGGCAATTGCTGCAATGTTGTTCTAGGACTGAATTGCTGCTTACCAGTAACCGAGTAGCTTCTTGCTCTACAGAGAGCTGAAATTTCTTGCCCCGAGATCTAGCGGTTTTGGTTCGTTAACCGTTAAAAGCGAGTCCTTTTTGCACCAAGAAGAGTTTGTGTTTCAGAAGTCCAATCTGATCATCTAATCTCCCACATCTCTGCAACAACAATCCAATTTAAACACATCTCATAAGCAAAGGAATATAAGGATGCTCTTAATATAAGGATGCTCTAGATCTGTCAAAAATTCAAAAAATACAAAAAAACAACTGATCAATCATAAAAACAAAATTAAACGAAAGCTCAAACAAATATCGAATCAAAACGTGAGCAACACACCAATATTAGGATCCATGGTTTTTAGAAGAGTAAATAAAAATCAGAAAACGATCTAAATCTAGGTTTAGAACACGTAAGCAATGCTATATATACCCGATACAATTAAATAATACTATGACATAAATCGCGTAGAGATAAACTCGTTAGAGGAATTTTGTCATAATCCTAAACTAAAAAATAAAAAAATTTATATAAATCACCGAAGCACTAAGTCGGCGTATCATCAAAGCCGAAACCCTAACTCGACGAATTTATTTAAAAACTAGAATAAAATACAAAAAAAAATATTTCTTTTTTTTTTTGAATAGAATGTTAAATTATATTCCAACCCAAAAAAACATTTTTACATCAAGTGCAACTAAATTTTTGAAAACTAGAGTAGAAACAAACTATCTTGTTGCAAACCAAGTGACAAGGGCACCTTCAAACCGAGAACTCTGTCGCCGAATAGTGGCAATTCTATTTCGAATCACCTTATCAATTGTCATAGTTAACCGGAGAGATGAAGATCTTGGTTCACCATGCCGCCGCCCATTTCGTTCTTTCCAGATGTGAGAGAGCGAAACTTGAAAGGCGTATCGGATTAAGAATGTTTCAATGCAAGGTAGAGATGTAGCTGTGATTAAACCAAGTACCAAATCCCAATCAGAGGTGAACCGATGACCGAGAATGCCCTTGACCAACTTTGTCCAAATCTCCTTCGAATATTGGCAAGAGAAAAAGAGATGATTTCTTGTCTCCATGTGATGATAACATAGTACACATTCTCCTGTGATACCGGGGTTCCATTGTCTCATACGGTCCATTGTGGTAAGTCTATTGTGAATTGCCACCCAAGCCATGAAAGCAAACTTCGGGGTCCGTTGCGCAAACCAAATGCCCTTTGACCAATCGATTTCCTGTTTCTCCCTTCGAATTTGTAGCCAAGTGTCCTGAGATGAGAATTTCTCCGTGAAGTTTCCCCGTTTCCTTCTCCAAAGTGGCCTATCCAGTTCACCCTCAACTCGTTGCCCACGTTTCTCGTCAATTAGATCCTCAATTTGGTTCAAAAGAGCCACTCTATGCCGACGACGCCTATGAGAGGCGAAAAATTCTGAAACCTTTGCTGTTGCTGAGATTCCCAGGTCAATAATACCCCGAGCCCCCACCAAAGATAGTAGCTCTCCCAAAGGACTCCAACTGTCATACCAGAACCAAACCGATGAACCATCTCGAACTTCTACCCGAAACAACTCTTTCGCTACATTCCTGAGTTTAATCAACTTGCGCCACATCCAAGAACCTTTAGTTTGTGATTCCCTCAAACTCCAGAAAGATCCTTCACGAAGCAGCTCCCTCTTTATCCAATTTATCCAGAGAGAGTTTTTCCCCGACAACAAACGCCAAATAAGCTTAAGACTACAAACTTTATTCACTTCTTGAAGAGGTCTTAACCCAAGTCCACCCTCTTCTCTCGGGCAACACACATCAGACCACGCGATTTTTGCTTTTCCTGGTTTTAACTCCGGCCCAGACCACAGAAATGTCGAGCATAAACTGTCTATCTCCTTGATACAGCCCTTTGGAAGTCGAAAAGCAGAGCTCCAGAAATTTATAATACTCATAATTACAGAGCTAAGTAGTTGCAAACGCCCCGCATATGAGAGAAAACGTGCCGTCCAAGAGCTCATTCTTGTTCTGATTTTCTCCAACAGAGGAGCATAGTCTACCTTAGACATTCGCTTGGTCAAGAGCGGCAAGCCAAGATATCTAACCGGTAGAGAGCCTGTAGCAAATGTATAACCAGAATGAATCTGAAGTCTATCCAGCCTAGGTAAGCCCCCAAAATTAACCGTAGACTTTTCCATACTAATCCGTAGCCCCGATATTCTGGCAAACTCGTCAAAAACCGCAATAATACCTTCCACCGATCTCAGCTTCGCATCGGTGAATACCATTAAATCGTCTGCAAAACAAAGGTGTGTGACTCTGAGGTTCTTACACCGTGGATGATATCCAAACTTCCGATCCACACCAGCCTTATCCAAGAGTTTTGATAAAACGTTCATACTCATCACAAAAAGATAGGGGGAGAGTGAACAACCTTGGCGAAGACCTCGTTTACTCTGGAAATAGCCGGCAAGCTCACCATTAACTTGAACAGAAAAAGATGCGGTCGTGATACATAGCATTACCCAATGAACAAACTTCTCTGGAAAATTCAATACTCTGAGCACTTCCCGAAGGAACTCCCATTGTACAGAGTCAAATGCTTTGGAGATATCAATCTTCATAGCACATCTAGAAGCAATCCGTTCGTTGTGATAGTCCTTAACGATCTCGGTGGCCAACAATAGATTTTCTATCAACAATCTATCTTTCACAAATGCCGACTGATTTTCCACTATGAACTGCGGGAGAAGAGTCTTTAATCTATTTGCAAGGATTTTTGAAATCACCTTGTATAGGACATTACAACACGAGATGGGTCTATAGTCTTTCATCATTGAGGCATCTTCTTTCTTCGGTATTAAAGCAAGAATTGTTGAGTTGACTCCTTTAGGGAGAAAAGCTTTCAGAAAGAACGACTGGATTGCTATTGTAAATTCTTTACCAATAATGCTCCAGGCCGAGATGTAGAATTCACTTGTATAGCCATCAGGCCCCGGGGATTTGTCATTTGCCATAGCAAAGAGAACCCGGCGGATTTCCTCCTCAGTAACCTCCCTAACCAACCGACCCCTATCAGCCTCAGAGCAACGGTACTCCAACAGCTCTTCCAGTCTCTCTGCGGGAATACCTTCATAATCCCCTGGCTCAAAATTTAAAAACTCCTTAAAATGCTTTTCAGCTTCTGTTTTGATAGCAACCAGACTCGTATGACTTTCTCCATTCGAATCTCTTATTTCACGAATGGCATTTTTGGCTTCTCGCACCTTAAGAGCTCGATGAAAAGCTTTGTTATTATTATCCCCAAGTTTCAGCCAGTGCAACTTTGAACGCTGTTTGGTGAAGGCCTCTTCCCATTCGGAAACTTTGGACCAACGCTCATAGGCCTCTGTTTCATTTCTCATGCTTTGCTCTGTCGGATGACTCATGTTTTGTTGTTGCTTCTCACACAGAGCCTCATAAGACTCTTTAACCTTGCGAGGTAAAGCTCCAACCTTGTCCTTACTTAAACCTCTAATTGCTGGTTTCAACAATTTCAATTTCTTCCCAAACCTATGCATCGCAGAGGTAGAATGATATATCTCTTCTGTTTCAGACCAAAAATTTTCCACCAAAGGTAGGAAATCAGGTAAAGAGGTTAACACATTCATAAATTTGAATGGTTTTTTCCCCTTCGGTTCCTCTGCATCAAACATTAATCTACAACGTAGATGATCCGAACAACCTCCAGCATCAAATACACAGTAAGATCTCGGGTACCTTGACATCCAATGTTCACTAACCAATATACGGTCTAATTTCTTGCAAATCACTCCCTCACTTCTCTTGTTGCACCATGTAAACAGAGGTCCATGAGCGTTTAAGTCTGCAAAAGAACAGTAACTAACAAGATCCTGGAACTCACGGGTTCCTGAAGATAAGATATGTGAATCTTCGTACCCTGAATGCTCTTCCCCATCAAGAATCTCATTAAAGTCTCCCATACACACCCATTGCTTATTCCTGAAGATATGCGAATCGTGATGACTTCTCAGGTCCTCCCATAAAACTCTCCGATCAGCTTCGAAGTTTGACGCATAGATAAATGAACAAAAGAACTCATCCTCATGTCCAGGTAGTAAAATATAACATGTTATTATTTGATCACTCTTGAAAACTGGAGTGACCCGAACCTCCTCCTTCCATACAACCCAAATTCTTCCTAACCTATTGAACTCATAGTTCGATAGGAAAGACCAGTTCGGAAATACCGATGAAACTATCGAAAGAGATTTAGTCTCCTTAGTTCTTGTTTCCAAAAGGCAGCCAAATTGAAACGAATGTTCATTCATCCAACTTCTTACAACAAAATGTTTACTTGATTGGTTAAATCCCCTTACATTCCAAAAGAACCCCGACATTAATGAGAGGTTTTTTTTCGACCTTTCTTACTCGTAGTACTCGGGATAAGGGCCCTAGTACCTTGAGCAGAGCTATCAGGAACAAACTTATGTTAAGTTTTTGAGGCACGAGGAAGAGATAGTCTTAGCCCGACCTCCTCCTGCGAGTCAATAACCCTCCTTGTCTGGCCTGAAACTTCAGATCCAATTTCTCCCTCTTCAACTTCATCCTCCTCCACTGCTAAACCACCCTGTTCCAACTCGTCATCCCCCTCAGCTAAAACTGAATATCTCGATGGTGAAACAACAATACCCTTATCCTCCTCCTCCATCTGCTTCTCCGTCTGTTTCCTTGTTTTAGATGGCGATATTGCAATCCACTTCTCCTCTGATACTGCTTCCAACTCTGATGCCTCCTCCCTTTCCATTCTTGTGTCCTCAACCCTTGTTTCTACTCTCTCCCCCATTGAATCAACTACTAAATCAACCATCTCTGATTCAACAACTGATTCAATCCCCTTCTCTGTTTCAACAACTGAATCTACCAAATCTGATTCAACCTCTACCAAGTCTTTACTTGGCGTCGTAATTTGCTTAACAACCCTACTTGTCTCAGCCAATTCTCCCCTCGAAGGTACCACAATTGTAGATACCGTCTGTATTGGTGCAGGATCATTTAAGACGAAACCAATATTCTCTGATGGTGGTGACCGTTGGAGAATTCTCCGAGAGTTAGCCACACATCCCTCCACAAGATGTCCCCACTTTCCACACGTAGTGCATCTTGGTGGGAGCCATGGATAAGAGAACCCCACTTCAACTTCCTCATTCTGCAATTTGAAACGAAATACCTTCGGTAAATCTTTTGAAAGGTCTACTTCAACAAAAATTTTTGCTTCCTCAAAATGTTTGCATAACTCTGTATCAGGATGAAGCCGCTTTGGCTCCCCCACTACACTCGCCAGGAACCCCAAACCTTTCCAGGAAAATAACTTATTTTGAACATTAGTGAGCTTCACCCACATGGGCATGGTAGTGATCTCCGGTTGCGATTCTTCTTCAATAGGGCTCCATTTTGAAACAACTAAAGGAACATCTGCTATATTCCACATCCCCCTTCTTAAGACTCGCGATCTAACCCCTGCATCCCTGATGCGAAACTTAACTGTTCGATTATCAATAGGAAACACATCCACTTTTACTGTTTTATCCCCAATAGGCCAGATCTTGTTGACAATAACATGTATTTTCGCAACGTGGGGGGCAGCCGAGAGGAAACGCCCTAAGAGGAAATCTTCCCAAAGAGGACATCGTCCATGATGGTAATTGGAACTACTACTTTGCCCGATTCATCAGCCTCTGCTTCCGCAAAGTCAAACTTGTTTAATTGAGGTCGATTTTTTACTATATTAACCCATGAAGGTTTAGATGAAGTCTCCCCGCTTGGAGCTGATGGAGAAGATGTCAATTGATCTGTCGGAGGCGGTTGAACGACGGCGGCAGAGCCCCCGGGCTCCATTACGTGCGGCGAACTCTTGAAAACCCTAATCTCTTTCAGAATCGCCCCTTGCTGACGTGGACTCGTGTTCCGCACAGTAGCTTTTTAAAAAAAAAAAAAAAAAAAAAAAAAAAAAAAAAAAANAAAAAAAAAAAAAAAAAAAAAAAAAAAAAAAAAAAAATTTCGAAACCAAACCACAACAGCGACAATCAGTCACCAAACGCATATAGGTTTGTGCGATTTTTAATCAATTTATAATTATCAACAATTAAGACGAATAAAACAGCTTACCTTGGTGAAAACACAAAGAAGCAAAGGACATGTCTGCGATTTGAAGGTTAAATTAAAGAAGAAGGAATCGGTGAGTGCATATAAAAACTGAGAGATGAAATTTTGAATGAATGAAAAGTGAAAAAAATTGTAGAAAAATTAGAAGATATTTCACCTTTTAAAATATTTATCTCCTTTGAAAAACCTTGAAGTGATCTAAACCTCCATCACGTGCAGAAGCATAGATCTTTAGCTCCTGCATTGGATAAAAAGAAAGAGAAAAATTATATTTAATATGGATAACAACTCAAACAAATTACAGTAAAAACAGAACAATGATTAACAAAAAAAAAAAAAAGAATAGTGCTACTGTGCTATAAGTAAAACGATGAACCACTATATAAGTAAAACAATGATCTGATCTGCTCGATTTTTCATATTTTTTCTTTTTTTCTTTTTTTCTTTTTTTCACTGGATTAAATCTGATCAATTGTGTTGCGTTTATCTTTAGGGGTCTTTGCTCTAAATTTTATTTACTTTCTGAGTTTTTGATCGAATCTAGAAAACATAGGATTAGA
>OVAY01003458.1:0-11153 GCA_900406395.1 Kernera saxatilis
TGCAGTGAGACATACATTCGCTGAAATCCATCCAGAAATCGTAACATCTCCGTTTGTTTCCCGTTATTCCCCACCCCGACGCCATTTTCTCTCAAGAGTCGAGACTTCCCAAGGATCCGAACCATTCGGGTTTATCCAATTAGAACCCGAGATATCTTTTAGAGGGCCTCCGAATTTTGGGCTTTTAACGCTCTCATTACTCAGCACATACATAGATCTCGTTTTAGCATATTATTATCTCTACAAACGTGTATATCAAACAGAAGAGATATTAGCTTCCCTACGTTAGAGGAGTGATAATTAATCTAACTAGTAGACTCTATTTATACTACATCAAAGATGATGTCTTGCGCCACTCGACGACATTCACCAAACCAGCCCAAGAGTAGGAGACACGAAGCTCTCATGAAACCAGTAATTGTTAAAGGCAAAGATATCATGTTGATTTTCCCATTTTGCTTGTTTGATGCAAAGATAGCTGAATATTTTACATTCTGTCTTCTTCAGAATTTCTAGTATATGGTAGGAATCTACTTTTGCACCCAAAAAAAAGAAGTGGTGGGAATCTACTAAAACAGCCCAGCCCACAAAAGCCCAGCCCAAAAAAGCTTATAGAGAAGGGGAAAACCTAGCAGACGGCTCTTCTCTTGCCATCTCAACTTCTCTCCATGGGCAAGAAATCCGACCATGTAATATTTCTTCTTCTTCCCCCAATTTATGATTTCTTCACAATTTGACTATAATTTGTTTTTTTTTGGGTCGGATTAAGCGTTTGGATGACTCAGAGACCGAACGAAAATCGAAGAAGAAGATACAGAAGGTCAGTTTTAGCTTCTCCATGGGCAAGAATTCGTTCAAATCCAACCATGTAATATTCTCCTTCTTCTTTGTTTAACCACTTTTTCCTTATCTATGCTTTCTTCACAATTTGACTAGAATTTGTTTGTTTTTTTTTTTGTCGGATTAAGCGTTTGGATGACTCAGATACCAAACGAAAATCGAAGAAGAAGATACAGAAGGAAAAATATTCTGAGAAGAAGGTCAGTTTAAGCTTCTGTATTCAGTCAAGAGTTGCGAAATATCATTTTTAATGAGTATGGTTTGTTTTTTTTTTTTTGCGGTATAAAATCAAAAAGCTGTCGAAGATGTTACTGCCGAGGTATTATTCATTGAAGGTACTTATATATATATCATATAAGTCGTTGTTGTATATTGTTGGTTGATAAATGATTGTTTACTACACTTTATAACTGATATATTTTGCTTACTGAACTGACTCCAAAGAAATCTCCTATTTGCCTATAGGATATAAAAACCCCAACGGAAGTGTTTAAGTGCTGTTTCTCAGTACCAGAGGCAGCCGGAGCCAACTGGGGAAACAGTGGTGAAAGCATTTTCGTTACGGGATTTGATTCTTCCCTTACTAGGGATTGTATCAAGAACGCATTGCGTCAGCATTTCGGTTCGTGTGGACAAGCCAGTAGGGTTTTTGTTCCCGTAGAGTGTGAAACTGGTGCTCGCTTAGGGTATGTTGACTTCTTCCTCCAATATTTTTGTGACAAATCCAAGAGATTTTGACCTTTTTTTTTGTCTTCTTTTTACAGATTTGCTTGCATTGATCTGGAAAATTATAAGGATATAAAGAAGGCGTTAAGACTCGATGGAAGTGAATTGGGAGGAAGGAAGCTTGAGGTTGCGATGCTTAGAGACAGAGAAGCATTCTTTGACTACCCTTACCCTAACTTCAAAGGGTGTGATACTTGTCGCATTCGTGATCAGATTTCGCGCAGCGTCAGGATCTTCCACGCAACTCGTGGTGGTCGTATAATATCCAGGTACATAAATTTGTTCGTGATTCTTGATAGGAAAGTAACTTGTCATAAAGTTTGTGCTTATTTTTTGCTTTGTTTTGCAGAGATTTCCTGAGTCGTTGAACAGGGACCAACCTCAGCTAATTATTGGTCGTTTTACAGAGTTGCTCGCTGCGACTTTTGTTTATCGACCAGCTACTTTAAAATCTTTTTCATAAGAACTATGACTCAGTGCTATTTAATTGCCTAATCTATGTTTTGAAGACAACATTAAAGACGTGTCTATAGCCACCGGTGAGTCCTTACAGATTTTAACGGGTCAACTTCTCCGGCTTAACTTTTGAGTTTATCATGTCCCCCAACTTGTTTTTTCCTATTTACTTTCTCTGTATGTTGGATAATTAACAAACATGTTAGACGGTTTGGGAACAATATCATATCGTTTGCTAGATATTGTTCCATGTATATTAGTTAGTTATGCATATTTTGTATATATCTTCTAGAGTATCTTAGATTCAGTTTAAATAGGGATTTGATGTTAGCTGTTCGTGTATTCCTATTATTGTACGGATTATCAGCCAAATTTATTAACCAACTTTGAATTGAGTGGAATTTAAAAAAATGAAAATAAATATTTTTCCTTGTACCTTTTTTTTTTTGAATTTGTTGTTCCTTGTAGTTTTTACCCTTTTTAAAAAAAAAAAATGGCAGAAAATAGAGTGAACAAGGTACAAGCTCTTTCTAGGGGAAAAAAAGGATTTTCATTTTTGAAAACATGCACGTCCCTGTCACGGGGAAACAAATTTCACCTGATGTAACTAGAGCCTAAAACATTGATTTCAGCATTCAAGTTTTATTCTTCGTTTTTTCGTAACGTCTCAAAGCATTCTTCGTTGTCTCCTTTATTCCTCACATTACTATTTTCAGTTTTCTTTTTCATTCACCAAATTTTTGAACTTGTACTTATGCATCTATTCGATACCAAATTCGTAAATTAAAAAAATAAATAAAAAATCCGTATCTTCCTCCCTCTTGGATATCAAATGGCGTAAAAGAAGTAACATAAATATAATAAAAGTAAGAAACTATCAAAGTTCAAAGAGGCAAAGACCAGAGATGTACAAGCATGGCCCCTCGGAAAAAAAAAAATCAATTATTTTGCTGGGTCTAAAGAAGAGAGTTCTGAGCTTAACGATTTTGTTCGTTATATAAAGCGCTTTCTATTTTTAAGGGTCCATTGACGTTACTAAATTGAATCAATTTTACTATTTGAGCATAAATAAAGTTTTTTTTTTTTTTTTTTCTGGTTTGCAATATCTATCAACTTTTAGACCAGATCAGCAGTATTTCAAAATATCATTAGATTAATTAATGTAAATAATATTTTGTTCGAAACTTTAGAATCGTATTTGAATTTGAAATATGATCGGGTGACACTAAATAGCACAAATTTTGAATTAACAAGTGTTATGTTTAAAAACACGAAATTTGCCAAGAAAATATATGGATAGTATTTCATTCTGTCTCAGATTAGATTACTATATGAATAAATAATATTAATTTATTCACATGTTTTCTGTAAGTTTAATTAAGGTCTACGGGATAAGATAAGAACCAAGCAGATTTACAATTTACAAAGGCCGGAAAAATAAATAGTTGCAAATCGTGATTGTCGAAAGTCATGTAATCCAATTTTCGAAATGAGAATGACGTGTCGCGCCGTTAACTTATACCAACGAGATTCACAACAATATTTTCCGTTAATGGTCCCTGACTTTTACTAAATCATTGCGAGCCACTCGATCGATACAGGATCTAACGGCTCACATTACTTGCAACATATCTGGTTTAACCGCTCTGGTGGACGGCTTGCCACGTGTCGAGAGCAAAGAGCAAGTATAAATACATTGCACGGCGTTAAGCCGTTTGTTTGAAAGAGTTGAAACCTCACTTTCAGTTACGCGGAGCCGTCATAGCCAGAAAAACCTTAAAACTTTGTCGAGAAAGAACAGAGTCATCGAGAAATCCGACCAAGTCGCCTGAGCTTAGATTTGTTTCAGTTCGAGGGAGATTGGTTCGAAGTCGTTTCGATTACCCGATTTGTTACCGGCGTTACAGGGATTTTTTCTTTTTATGGCATCGGAGGATGTGAAGACGAGCGAATCGGCGGTATCAACGATTGTTAATCTGGCGGAGGAAGCCAAGTTAGCGAGTGAAGGAGTTAAGTCCCCGAGCTATGCCGTTATCGGGATCTGCAAATCTTTATTCGCCGGTGGAGTTGCTGGTGCAGTGTGAGTGTTTCCCTAAGAATCAGAATACAAATTAGACAAAATTTTCATTTTTGTTCTTGTTTCTGATCATTGTGAATCACGGTCGATTTCTCGTCAGTGATGAACATTCTGGGTTTTGGTGGGATCAGGTCGAGGACTGCTGTGGCTCCGCTAGAGAGATTGAAGATTTTACTACAGGTGTTGTGGTTACTTCCTTTTGTTGTTCTAATTGAGACTGATGGTCTTCAATCGTAGTATGGAATGTTGCTTTAATTGGTTTGATTGCCTTGCATTTTTAATTCTAGGTTCAAAATCCACACAATACCAAATACGAGCAGGCTTCAACGTTAGTGTAACCTCTTTTTAATTATTTGACTCCTAATGCTAACTTAATTTCTTAGCTTACTTTATGTGACTATTGTTTTACCATTCATATCTTGGGGGTACTTTATGTGACGAAAATATTGTGAATTTGTTTCACTATCACATTTCATCCTTTACGAGTTTATTGGAAGGCTTTTCTGAACAAAATCGACTTATTTGTAAAATAGGAATCTTTGAAGTTGTTGTTTTATACTTTCTCTCTGCTTTCATTTTGATACACACTCTTGTCACCTTGTTTTATGACAGGGGAATACTCTACCTCTACCGGCAGCAAACAGGGAACGGTAAGTAATCTTTTGACTTTTACTTGATCAGGCAATTGTCATGTGTTGAATCAAAGAGAGATGTTGCTAACTTGTTTTCGTTTTGAGATATGTGTATGGCTGAATCTACCACTGTAATTCCCCATGATTAGCTATAGTTGTTAACTAGTTATGAAGATAATTTTTGTGCTGCCTTTAGACAGATGTGGCTCAGCTCACACCTCTTTTACGGCTTGGAGCTGGAGCTTGTGCTGGAATAATTGCCATGTCAGCCACTTACCCGATGGACATGGTGCGGGGTAGGCTCACTGTCCAGGTAAAGCATCTTTGTGTCGCATGAGTATGAGGAGCACTACTTGACAGAGATAATAGGTTTTTTTTTTTTGGCTTCTTGCGGGGTCATTTGTTTGGTCTGCTTATTCAAGTCCTTGTATTGTCTCTCTGGCAACACATCTGTTATCTGTTCAGACAGACAAATCTCCTTATCAATACAGAGGAATGGTCCATGCACTATCGACTGTGCTGCGCCAGGAAGGGCCACGAGCATTGTACAGAGGATGGCTTCCATCTGTTATTGGAGTTGTGAGTACCAGCTTCTTCAATTTGACCGTAACGTGTATATGTATATATTACATGATGTCTCAAAGACTCATGCTTTTATTACAGGTTCCATATGTGGGCCTTAACTGCAGTCTACGAATCTCTAAAAGACTGGTTGGTCAAACTAAAACCTTTTGGGATTATCGACAACAATAACTCAGAGCTGACAGTGACAACAAGGCTCGCATGTGGAGCCTTTGCTGGACCTATTGGCCAAACTGTTGCTTACCCTCTTGATGTTGTTCGTAGAAGAATGCAGATGGTTGGTTGGAAAGACGCTTCATCGGTTATCACAGGTGATGGTAGAGGCAAAGCTCCAATCGAGTATTCTGGTATGATTGATGCGTTTAAGAAAACTATTCGACACGTAGGAGTTGGAGCATTGTACAAGGGTTTGGTCCCTAACTCTGTTAAGGTTAGTCTATCCGAACAATACTCACAATCCTCTGCTTTCTTTTATGAAATGCATCATTTTGTTAAATCATTTTTCTCCTGAATGACGGGTAAATCAGATATATTGTTCGATTGTTGTGTCTTTGTTTCAGGTTGTTCCATCGATAGCGATTGCATTTGTAACATACGAGAAGGTTAAGGACATTCTAGGAGTTGAGTTCAGGATATCAGATTGAAAGAGGAGGAACAAGAAAAGAATAAGAGAGAGTTTAAAACCAAAAAAGAATGAGAGTTCACGTGTTGTCTTTAATCTTAGATTAAGCTTCTAATTTATGTTTTGGCAATTTGGCACCAATAAGTACTAGTCATTGACTCGAGAGTAAATAAAATACTCATTTGAAACTCTAGTGAGCCAAATCCAATTAAATCAGGCCAGGCCCGATATTGAATCGTTTTAGGGAGACATATTAGATTAATGACTTGAAATAATTTCAAACTTTTTTTTAAATCTTACCTTATTCAATTGTTGACTCTTTTTAAAATTATATCTTATTAGATCTAGCATTTGTAAAAGTTAATCAAAATCCAAAGTTATTGGATTAGTCATTTATAAAAGTTCTTTAAAATTTCACCTTATTAAAAAACAAGGATTTCATCAAATAAATAAAATAAATATATCATTAATAATTTAGAATGATTAGAAAGACAAATTGTAGTTAAAAATGAGTGAAATTAGATTTTTGCCGAGATGAACCCATTGTCGACTTCGAGATTCGCAGAAATGAATCGAGGAAGATTACATCTCGTTCTTGAAATTCATCGATGTTCACCCAAAATTGAATTTGTCGAATCAAATCAATTATCTGACCCGTTTTATTCAACAAAGCAATTTATTTTTCCTTTTTTTTTTGATAATCATAGTCCTAATCATCAAAATGAACTCAAACTCGTTTTATAATATAAATGTATATGGAGGTTGCAGGCTTGGGATCTAAAAAGTTGAAGATTGTTCAAAGACACGTAATGAAGCTGATTGGCCCTAATTTTTATAAATTATTTTGATTTTTTTTTTTTGGTAGCTTCTCGAATATCCTGAAATTTCGATTAATCATCCAAAGATTTGTAACAATAATTCTACAAATTTTCTCAAATCATTTTAAATCTTTAAATTACCTGAAATCTCTCTTAAATTTCAAAATATCCAAATATATCAAAATCACCAATCCAATATGCCCATTATTTTTTCGTTGATGATTTTCTTCCCAAATCGGACGAAACCGTTAAACACTAATTTTCTCAGCCAATGGCTTCCTCTTCCTCATCCTTAAAACCCGAACCCGGCGAAGATATTGCAACACTAATGTTCTTAGTTTTTTTGCTATCTAAGCAGAGTGAGAGAGATAATGCACTGTCCTACATTGAAGATGCCACAAAAGATAATTTGAAATTGATTTCAAATGTGGGCGATATGATATATCTATCCAAGAATCACTTTCGCAAGGATTTCAAATTAGTTACAAGCAAGAAACAGAACATAACAGACTAATAGATCCATGATGTTGTTGTGGGTATATCAAATGTTCAGCGATTTACATAAACAACGAAGCAAATAAAGAAAAATAAATATTTTGTTAATAATTAATTACAAAACCCTAAATGATGTTTTATAATAGATAATATATTTAATACCTAGAGACCGTAATCTCGAGAAAACAAATGTACTATTTTAACACATTTTTATTAGAAATGAAAATTTTAGGGTTTTGCATGGGAGAGAAAGAGATAGAGATAGAGATAGAAAAAAAAACCAAAGAGATAAGTAAATTATATTGCAATAGAGGTTCTCCCATCTTATACGCGGTGGAATGAAGTTATAAGTTTTTTAAATTATATATAAAAAGTTTTAAATATTAATAAACTGATAAGGCTTTTCAATTATCTGTCTTGTCAAGGGGTGTACGTTCCCGCCGTTGATGATTGTGGTAGCCGGAGGTTCGAAAGATTTCCGAGGCATGCAATGTTACTTACCGGTCACGGGATTGAGAAGGGCATCATGTTTTGGGAAACTCAAGACAGCTATGGTGAACAGCGTGGTGACGAAGGGTTTACTAAATTTGCCCGCCACAGTTTCCTCATCAGAGAAGTTGTTCTCTTCGAGGTAAATTAGTATATATGTATTTGTTTTCAAAATAATTTATGATTAAAGAAGTATAAAATATATGATATTGATTTTTTTTTTTTATGTTTTAGGTCATGCCTTGACGAAGAGAAAATTTCCTAGAAGATGTGCTAGATACTAATTCTAGTTAAGTTGGCTAGACTTTGTTATTTTGCTTATTGAAACCATTATTTTTGGATGATTTGACCTTACCAGAAGATTGAAACTTCGTCACCCTTAGTTGATCAATTTAATTGTGTGTGTGTGTATTTTGCGTATTGAAATCATTATTTTTGGATAATTTGACCTTACAAGAAGATTGAAACTTCTTCACCCTTAGTTGATCAATTTAAAACTCCAAAAATCACCAACACAATCGATCAAAAGTGATATGTGTAGAAGATTCATCAACATGTCGTGCTTTATTCCCTAAATGCCTGTAAGGTTTTTCAACGACCAATGCAAGAGAGATGCTCTCCTCCTCCTCTCTGTAGGATTCGAAACCTTCATTTGTAAATTTTAGCACATTTTTATTAGAAACTACAATCTCAAGAAAACAAATGTACTATTTTAGCACATTTTTATTAGAAATGAAAATTTTAGGGTTTTGCATGGGAGAGAAAGAGATAGAGATAGAGATAGAAAAAACCAAAGATTAAAATTAAATTTTCAACAAAATGGTAGCATTATTGAACGGAAAATAATTAATTTAATGAAAAAAATTATTGAATGAACATTTTGGGTGCAAATGGTTGCATAATTAGAGGAATAAAATCATGTGGAATTATGCATTCCTCTCAAATTTCACCATTTACATAAACAAGAAGAGGAAAAAAATTCTACCTATTCCGCTGGAAATAACTGAACTTATTAACAAAATTAGAAGAAATTGTTCCTCTACTATATTCAAAAGGAATAGGTGGAACAAAATTATTCCTCTAGAATCCTATTTCCACTCCTCTTCAATTCTTTCATCCGTATTCTACTAGTTCCACTAGTGTTTACCATTTGGACCCTTTGTTTTTCTATCATTTGAATTACAAAACGGCGGAATGACTCGACATTCTACAAAATAGTAATCCCCTTCACCTGCTAAATCATCTTTTTAATGGGCCGAGAAAATTCACAATCAGGCCCATAGTAGGCCCAATATGATTGACAAAGAAGTCCTGAGCGCACGTTAGCAGATGTGACTGAAGACACGCACGCCTATGCTATGCCGAGAGATGTATCAGTCGGTAAGTAATTTTATCATCTCCGCCCGCAAAATTGTTTTAATTATTAATGTTATGTTTCCTCTTCACTCGACTTTTAAAAAGGCATCCGCGCCAGAGCTAATTTAATCATTTCATTTTTCTCCATCACTCTCCAAACCCTAGTTTTCCCCCAACAACAACTTTCTAGACTTGAGACTTGAGAGAGGAAGATGCCGAGGGAGATTATTACGCTGCAGGTCGGACAATGTGGGAACCAGATCGGCATGGAGTTCTGGAAACAGCTTTGCCTCGAGCACGGGATCAGTAAGGATGGTATTCTCGAGGACTTCGCTACTCAGGTCCTTCTTCTTCTACTCTCTACTCGACACTCTCATGTACACCAATTGCTTCGAAATCGTTTCCCGATTTCTATCCAGTTTATTTAATCGAAAATTGAATACCATGGTGGCTGCGATTTGGTTTGTTGGTCATAGGATTGTTTCTGATTTTGTTTTGGTTTTTCCTCTCATGCTTCTTACGAGATGATGTGCGAAGAAAAGCAATTATGACTGACTGATAAGACTGGCTTTGTGTTTGTGCTGTTGATTGATGATAGGGAGGTGATAGAAAAGATGTGTTCTTTTACCAAGCGGATGACCAGCACTACATACCTCGAGCTCTACTCATTGATTTGGAGCCCAGAGTCATCAACGGCATTCAGAATGGAGAATACCGGAATCTTTATAATCATGAGAATATTTTCGTTTCCGACCATGGTGGTGGTGCTGGAAATAATTGGGCCAGTGGATATCACCAGGTTTGTTTTGTATTCAAATGGCCTATTTCCTTCTTCTTTCGGTTACATCAGTCTTCTCCGTGTGTCCATTATGTTCCGATGGTTGTTTATCTTGAGACCTATACGGTCACAGGATATCTCACCTTTTCTTTACTTGCTAAATTTGGTCAGGGGAAGGGTGTTGAAGAGGAAATCATGGACATGATCGATCGAGAAGCTGATGGAAGTGACAGCCTTGAGGGATTTGTTCTTTGCCACTCTATTGCTGGAGGAACTGGCTCAGGTTTTTTTAATTTTTGTCAATTCCTATCTTATTTAGCTTAGAAGGCCTTCCTCCATGGTCTCTAGTCTGCAATACGTTTGCTAATTGATAAGTGGATGCTGCGGGACTTGGCATGTAGGCATTCTGCGTTAACATTCTCAGGTTTATTCACTGCTTCTTGGGATATGATGTACTTCTTTTTTTCGCATGAAGGTATGGGCTCTTATTTATTGGAGACTTTGAATGATCGCTATAGCAAGAAGTTGGTTCAGACATACAGTGTATTCCCCAATCAGATGGAAACAAGTGATGTAGTTGTCCAGCCGTACAACTCACTGTTGACACTGAAGCGACTTACGTTAAATGCTGATTGTGTTGTTGTCCTTGACAACACTGCATTGAATAGAATAGCCGTAGAGCGTCTACATCTGACAAATCCTACCTTTGCTCAGACCAATTCGTTAGTGTCAACTGTGATGTCTGCCAGCACAACAACATTGCGTTATCCAGGATACATGAATAATGACTTGGTTGGCTTGCTTGCATCTTTGATCCCAACACCAAGGTGTCACTTCCTCATGACAGGATATACACCATTGACTGTTGAGCGCCAGGTAAGATATTTCACGTGTTTAGTAATTGAGGTCATCAATCACGAAATCACTTTATGAGAAGCTACCGTTGTATTTCGAACATTGATTCTGATTGTTATTGATAGACACCGACAGACTCACTTTGAGGGTTTAGTTAGAATTAGAATATTTCTGTATTATTTAGTAAGATATTTCATGTGTTTAGTAAGTGAGTCGGTGTCTATCACTTATGTTTGGCATTTTTAAAGCCAAAGTGTGCAATGTTCCTTATATTGATTTCCTGCTCTCTTATTATTCTTGGCAGGCAAATGTTATTCGTAAAACTACTGTGCTGGATGTAATGAGAAGACTTCTACAGGTGAGCTGTTTGCTTTAACCACCTTTTTGTGAAACTTGAGTCAGATGTTCTTCTAACATGATTGTATTG
>OVAY01003459.1:0-11147 GCA_900406395.1 Kernera saxatilis
AAAATTCAAACCACGTCATATGTAGAAAAAAATCTATAATTTTTTTAGTTGGATTTCAAGTTTGAATCAATTTATATTGAAAATATCTATAAAAAAAAAATGAAAGGGGTAAGAAAAAAAAAAAGAGAGAGAACAAAAAAAAATCATGTCACGCCAAATGAAGGGTATTGAAGTATATATTGTAGTTTATATGGAGAATATCATAGCCAACCTTTTTTATAGTTACGTGCTTAATTTTGTTGGTAAATATAGTTATTTTTGCCAATTTCCCTAAAATAAAAACACACTGATAAATTGTGTCGAACTGGTCATAAATTTTATAGAATAATATAGTGAAGGCAAAACAACTACAAACATATTCTCTAATTACCAATCCTTCTCGTGCATATCACACAACAACTTACCATCTAGTTGTATTATATGAACATAAAATGAGAGTATTGTCAATTCATAAAGTTTTGGGAGTAAAGAAAGCAACTATTTTTTCTCAAAAAAAAAGAAAGCAACTATAAACGATTGATATATAAATAATTGTATGTTTAGTATTTGATAAAGCATATTATAGTAGATTGTAGTAGATTGTAGTAACTTTTATGATTCTAACATGTTGGAGGAAGTGATTTTGATAAAATTTATTTTTGTCAACTCATAAAGTTTTGAGAGTAATAAATCAACAAGAGGTTGAGATATCCTTTATAATCAATTGTCTCTGCAAACAGTACAAATCATCTAATCATATATGATAAATACAAAGAAATGAGTTTTCTACTTGTTGGTGTTATTAGGCCATCTCCAACCATAACACCAAAATATTTTGGTGTTCGAATTGCATCATATTTAGTGTAATTTTAGCACCAAATTTTGTTTTTTTTCCAACCACAACACCAAATATCACACTAAAAAAAATATTATATTATTAAATTATTTTTTTTTATTATTCAATAATTTTGATTAATACTTATTATTAAGTAATTACATTACATTAAACATATGTTACATTAGAAATATTTTTTAAAAAATATATAATAATATTTCTTATTTCAATACGTAATTATATTAAAAACATCATAATTAAATAAATTACTTTAATACATATAATAATTTATTTATGTATTCATTTTATAATATTATATCTATTTATATTATTTTTTATATTTATTTAATTGATTATTTTATAAATAAAATAAATGAGTAGTGTTTAGAGTTGTGAATAGTATCACACCAAATTTGGTGTGATATTATAGCATCACACTAAAATTGTGTGATTTTTATAATCTCATTGGCGAGCTTTTGGTGTAAAAACTACACTAAAATAGAGTTTTGCTGTTGGGTTAAAGATAGCTTTATATGGTTTTATGTAGAATAACATATTATATTGGTAAATAGAACACTAATATCATTATATTATATGTGTTTTATATAGACTAACTTGTTTTCACGAAAAATCATTTCTGTTTTTCAAATAATAGTTTTTGTATTTAGAATTTTAAATCATAGTATTTCCAAAAATATATGTTTTTCTAATAAGATTGTGAGATTTAATCATACTTTCTCCAAAGAGAAAAAGAGAAGAAAAAAACGTCTCAAAAAAGATATTATAGTAGAATACCATATCACCTTAATTTAATTTGTCGTTTGGCTAACTACAGTTTCTTTCTTTAATGGCTATTTTGTTTTCTTCTTTGTTTTAAGATCCAAAAATAGAATAGAAAAGCATATGATTATCACTAATTTGAATTAGGAGAAACAAAATATCATATTTCATTTAAACCATTTGCATCCCAAACGACAACATAACTTATATTTGAATGATTCAACCATCCAAAAATTTTTAGAGCCCAAAAACCTCACAAGTCACCCAATCAACCATTCACCAATAGGGAAAACAATCAAAACTGGGAATTAAAAAAGAAAAGAAAAAAGAAGTAAAATTTTCTATCAAAATTTGTGACTTGGCTCATTCTCTAGTTTTTGCAGGAAGAACCACAAGGACCTTGACATTTCCCACTCTTCTTCCCTCCTGCACCAAAAAATGGTTTAAACATGATAAAAACCAATCATTAATCCAATCTCAAATTCAAAGTTATGCACACTTATATCTCTATCTTGATTCTTGACTATATTTACCTGATGGCTTTTGCTGGATTGCAACTTTGGCTTTCTTTGATGCAACTGTGTTGTTCATTGCTTCACCATTTGGCCTCTTCTTGCTCGGAGGCTCCACCTAGATTTTTTGTTCATTAAATTATTAATTCAAAAAGTTAGTCAATTTCAATACTAAATGTAATTCTTTAGGCCAAAAAAACCTTTAAAGGTGCTTCTTCCTCCTCTTCTTCTTCTTCATCTGAGTCATCCTCATCATCATCCGAACCCATCTAAACCAAATAAACAGAACAAAAAAAAATGTTTTACATTTCAGAAATCAGCCTCAAGATCATAGCTTTCAACTGATTTATATTTGAAAAACTTGCACTGCTTATCAGTAAAAGTGTTCCAAAGTAAAAAAAGGCAAACTCTAACCTCATCAGAGTCAGATTCATCTTCTTCGTCTGAGTCAGATTCACCAGCTTCTTCAAGCTTGGCCTTTTGGTCATTCAGTCCATTGGCGTTTACTAAAATTATCAATGTCCAAATTTAGGATTCCTAACAAAGCCACAAGTAAAACTTTTAAGTACCTAAAGGACAATGGGATTAGTAAACCTACCACTGTTAAGAAAATCCGTGGGGATTCCCTCTTCATCTGAATCAAAATCTGCAAAAAATTGAACACAGGCAAATCAAGCTCAAATCCCACAACTTTAGTATCAAAATCATGGCTATAAAGAATTGGAACTCACCAGAATCAACCTCCTCATCCGTGCGCATCCGAAAACAAAACAGAGCAAAAGTGAATCAAGGATAAAACAAACTCAAGCTTCAATTGCAAGTGAATTGGTGAAGAAAAAAAGGGCATTGCAAAAAAAGGATATTGTTCGTCCCCAACATCAGGAGTCATGTAACCAAGAAGAAAGACGCTGCTGCTTTCGCACTTGTGAGAGAGCTCAAACTCTTGCTCAAAGAAGAGATCAAGATTAACTTGAGGAATCTTCTGTGAGAGGTTTCCGATAAGAAGCTTTCGCTCATCATCACCAACCTTGACAAAAACAGGAACAATCTCATCTTTCACCTTCTTGGACTCACCAAGAGCAACCTGAAGATTTAGAACAAGTCACAACAATCAATATTTATGTTTAAGCAGAAGAATCTTAAACACATAATATTGATAACAGACCTGAGAGACATGGATAATATATCCATCTTCTGGTTCAACCTTGAGAGGGCTTCCTGGCTTAATCTCAATACCTACAAATTCAACATAAAGCCCAGATTTATATTCATCAATCTTCACAAGTAGAAATTCAAAGAAAAAGCTCCCAAAGGACAGAAAGATGGATTTTTTTGAAACCCAACACTAAGAAATAAGCATAAGAACAAACAATCTTGGATTAAAACCAGATTTAAGGCTAATTCACATAAAGAAATTTGGGAAGACATAAGGATTATCCAACAATATTCATGGCATAAACAGTTCAATGGGTATTCAATACAACTAATGAGGGATATAGTTTCAAAGAGGCATACCCCAAAACTCCATAGCTAGTGAAGGAGGAAGAAGCGGAGGTGTGTGTGTGGCTGCTTGAAGAAGAAGAGTTTTAGGGTTTTAGAGTTGTTTGAACGAAGCGGCGTATATATAACGATACTCTTACTCCGTCATATTTTCCTTTTCAAAAAGTTAATGGGCTTTTATTAGAGTTGGCCTAATTGGGATGGGCCTTATTTAATGGGTTTTAGATGTATTTTTAGGCTAACTGTATGACAAACGAAACCAAATCGAGAAAAGTTGGGCTAATGACAAAAACTTGAAACAATAAATTGCCACATAAATTGCTATGTTATGTCTTATAGCTCCCAAGTTTGAGTTTGTTGCCCAGGGTTTTAGACATAACATAGCTATCGCCCAACTTTTATCAATTTAGATGTGTTTTTTTTTGCCCATGGTTTGTTGCCCAGGGTTTTAGACATAACATAGCTATGTCTTATAGCTCCCAAGTGTGAAAGTTGTTGCAATTTAGATGTGTTTTTTTTTATCAATTTGCCCAAAACTTCATAGCTATCGCCTATCGAACGAGGAAACATATAACGAGTCGATAATATATAATAACATTTCATAGACTAACTACAAGAATTTACTTGCTATAACGAATCCATAATATATATTCCCTCTGTTTCATAGAGAGTGTCATTCTGACATATTTTACGCAGATTAAGAAACTAATTAAAAGTTCTATTATATCCCTTATAAATACATTAAATAAATTTCTCTCTCTAATTAATACACTATAACAATAGGGTTAAAACTGAAAATTCATTCATAATTCTGCATTAAAAATACAAAACGACACTCTTTGTGAAACAAAAACAAAACCTTAAAACGACAATCTTTGTGAAACGGATGGAGTAATAACATTTCGCATTCATCCAAACATTGAGATCTTAAAAATTATATACCTGAAACATGATAATCATAAATAATCAATATTTATACTACTTTCGATGTCTTTTCATTTAGGGCAATTCTCAAAAATACCACATTTTTAAGTTTGTGTTCCAAAAATACCACAACAAGTTTATTTTTCCAAAAATACCACTTAGTTTTAATTTCCAAAAATACCACAAAACTTAAACTTAATCTTAAACCCTCAAAACTAAACCCTAAAAACTTCAAAACTAAACCCTAACCCCTCAAAACTATACTCCAACCCTAAATTAGTGAACCCAAACCAAAAAAATTAAATTCTAAACTCTTAAAAATTAGTTTTAGTTTTGTGGTATTTTTGGAAACAATAAACTAATGGTGGTATTTATGGAAAAATAAAGTTGTTGTGGTATTTTTGGAACACAAACTTAAAAGTGTGGTATTTTATGGAATTACTCATTTATTTATTTATTGAAAAAGAGTTTAAATTCCCTTAATACATCAACATAGAAACCTTAATGGTCTGAAAACCTTAATGGTCTGAAAAACTATGGATCACATTGAAGAACTAAAAGAGAATATTAGGAGTATTTTAGCAATCTGGAAACAACGACCTTCACAGTATTTGTCATGTTTACACATACTCAAACAATTTTTTAAGCATATGTTTTCGCCTGGTTTCCCGTTCGGATTTGAGTCCCTTCAAATTAAGAACAGTTCACATTAATTAATTAATTAAGAACAAAGAAAACAAAGTTTATAACAATTTTGTCATCTTTGCCACAAATTTCTGAAAAACACAAACCTTGGCTCCTCATTTGGCATGTTTTCAACAGAATCAATTCCACGGTATGCTTCTACATGACATCCCATCATTACCAATGCCATCATCATCACTATAATACACACTTTCCTGCCATTTCTCTTACAAATTTTGTTTTCTTAGAAAGATTTGATGTTTCTTGTTTTATAGATATGATTTTTGTGAACATATGATGGGAGGATAGGGGGGTTATATATATCCGAGATTCAGAGTATTACATTTATTTCATTCTTATCTTATTTCATCGCCATTTAATACATTTGTTATATTTTGATTTGATTTGGTAACTTTTGTTTTAATTGGAATTTCTTGGATTCTCTTGTCATAATGTGATTGGAAACAAATTAAATGTATAACTTGGGTAACAATATGTATTTATTATTATTTTTCCGTAAAATTTTGTTTGTTACTACTGTACAACTTAATTAATGTTAATGACTTAAACTTACACAACATGAATTTTTTTTTAATATTATAATGAAAATCTGGCTGTAGTTCAGTATATAGACGACACAGAATTTTACAGAAATATGATATGTGTTACAACACGCAGGTTTTGACCAGAAAATAATAATTATTTGTTGATTAAATAGTGTCAGATATTTTTTTTTTGGTTTTAAGGTTTTAAATATCTAAACGTTTAAACCATATACTTTGATAACAAATTTGAAATATCTAATAATTTCTTGGTGTTAGGTTAAAGTGTATATATTTCAACTTTGGTTGGATTGGGACGCAATAAAGAGATTTCTATACATGACATGGCTTTGTTGTCTCGATTTTCAGTCGTCAAGTCGAGTTGTGTTAGCTGTATGAATGAAATATTACATCGATAATTACTCGTATATCTGAGTAATTTCTATGAAATGTCATGTATATATGTTTATGTTAACCATAGCATATAACAATAGTTAGTGATGTTATCGGGTCACTATTCAAACTTAAATCTGCATAACATATGTTGACATAAACAAAAATGTTCCAAAATGTTGTAATCTAAAACTAGTTAGTCTCTACTATACACTACTATTTACATAAATTAATTAGAAATAATCAAGAAAAAAAGAGAGAATGAGTAATTAAACTGAGAGAATCAGAGCAACACGGCATTAAATTGCTTCTTCTGTTATCACAAATGTCTGAATTTAGGGATAAGGTTGGCTAAAGTCGTTATTCCCATAAACCGAAAGCAAATTTCTATTAGAATTTACAAGTCCAAAGCAAATATCTTACAAACAACAAGATATTATAAAACAAATTTAAAAAACTATTATAATTGAATCAGCTTGTCCTAATTGGTTAAAAATTTAAACACTAACTAATGATATTATTTCTATATAAAAATATTAAATATATACAGATTAAATGAAAATGTTGACCCACAAAAGAAAAGGGCAACTCTTTTGGCCCTATCTAGGAAGGTAACACGAAATTTCCCAAAATCAAAATATTTATTTCTAAATAAGGAAATAAAAAATAATAGTATCTAAACTAATTTGAGAAACAGTAAAAAAACTTCTAGAAGCCGATGAATTTGAGCCAATGAAAACCAGTTTTAGCCACTTTCTCTGCTTCCTTCGAACAAGATTCCGACGAACCACCACCGCCGATCAACCCTCCTCCGTTCACTTTCCGACCACATAAGAAAAAATTCCTCGATCCAAGCGAGATTAGCTTCTGATCTCTTCCAATACCTAAAAAAACGAAAATCTCATAAAATTCAAATTCTGATTTCAAAATTTAGCCACAAACGATTTTGAGGGGTAAAATAGGAATTTTACTTTCGAGGCTAAACTGCGAGTAATGGAGATCGAATCGCGACGGTTCAGATTCCGGTAACAAAGGACGGCGAGCTTCTTTCACGTACTGACGAATCGCGGCGTCGATTAAATCGTTCACGGTGGATTCCGGCGAAATCACGATCTGCACGGCGCCTAAACTTCCCTGAACCGTCACGTTGAGAAGCAGTTTCGTCAGACGCGGCGGAATCGAAGCCACCGGTCCGACGACGGTTTGACCGTTGGAGAATAACTCCGGTAACGTCTTCGGTCTCCGAAGCTCACCTGGATTCGATTGAGGCATCGTTCCTCTGCCGTGAAACGACATCGATTTCTCCGCTAACTTTCCCCGGCGATTCTTCTCCGTCTCCGGCGTTCCTTTCCGGTTTACATTCTTCGAGTTTAACGGCATGATGAATCAGCGATTTTCAAATCTTTCTCGCCGGAATCGGAAGAAACCAGGAGAGGCGGAGGCAGGCTGGGCGGAGGCTCTCGTATTTGGCGCCGGTCACCGGAAGCTATCATAACCAGAGTGGCAGAACTGTAAATAGTGAAAGAAGGCGAGGGCAAAAATGGATAAGAGAATTAATTTTGGTGTGAGTAATCATAGGTTGAAGAAGGAAGGGTATTTATAGTGGATTTATAGATGATGAAACGGTGAGAAATGGCTTGGAAGTTTCTGAGAGGAGTGATGGTTAACCGGGAACCGGCAACAATAGGTGAACCGGACCTCCAATTATTTGTGTTTGTTTGGTATTGGGTCCAGGTTAAACCGGTGGCTTTGAATTATCTAACCGGTCATAGAAACCAAGTTCGACTAGGTTTTTTGGTTGGAGTGTGGACCATTTGTTACTTTCTTAATAGTGTTTACCTCTTAATATGCTCTTTTATGTGTTTTAATTTTGATCAAAAAATTATCATTTTTTATGGTCAACACATTTTATTGTTCGTAATCAATTTGTTTGAAGTTTTTGCTTGTGAAATCAAAGTAATTATGAGGATAAGTTCATTCCCTTATATTTTTATATTTTTTTGAAACTGATTCATTCCCTTATATTGAAGTTTATTATTATAGATTCATGCACATGGATACATTAATTTAAAGAAACTCGAAATGATTTTACAAGTTATTTTATGGAATCAAAGCACGTTTTTTATGTTTGTTAATTTTTATGAAATCAAAGCATGTTAGAAAGCTAAGATACTATATTATGTACTATTTTGTTTATTTGTTTTTTATGTTGTTTAGTCCTTCCATGCTTTAAGTTTTTTTATGAACTTGCTTTATGCCATAAAATATAGGGTAAAAAGGTGAAGCACATTTTAAAAATTTGTTCAAAGTTTCGATGGACCAACGGTATAGGTTGAGTCCGAGTGTTTTCGTCTAAAAGATGCTATTATATTAAAGTAGCCCTAGTTTAAAGCGGGTAAGGTAAGAGATAAGATTTTGGAAGGTTAAACGAACAAAGCTTGGATACAAGCCAAGTCCCACTTAACCAAGTTGAAGGGTGTTTGTAATTGCAAAAAGAAAATAAGGTTAATAACAAACAAAGTACACGTGGCAGAACAGAAAGTTAAGATGGGCCCAAACGCCCGACATAACTGAAAATTGCCGGAGACGTGACCAATCCTCTCAGCCTGGTAAAATATATGGAGCCATCATCATCAAGTTGCGTTGCGATTAGTCCCTCCATAATTGCACACTAGCGACATCGTTTGGACAATTCTACTAAAAGACTATAAATTCAAAGAATGAAGAATATATTAGTTGCGTATTTCGGATCGAAATTTTTAATTTTGATTATCGGGATGGGTTCATACTTTAGTGTATTCTTTTTGAAAATGATATTCTTCCCCACGAGAATCAAACTAGCTAGGAACAGAATCAACACATACGCTTAAACTTAAACGACTAATCTAACGCATTGTTTGTTCGAAATCTATGTTAATCATCAAGATTTGTGAAATCCAGATGGTTTGTAGTATTATAAAACGTTCAAATTGTTCAAAACATAATTAAAATCACCGTAAAAAAAGGTCAGGATTCTTCTAATTTAAAGTGAATCTTTTAACGATTTATATCACTATAACTTACTTAGTATACTCATCTTTCATTTTGTTGATAAAAAGAAAAACTCATCTTTCATTTAACAAACTAGATCATTATCGACCGCAAAACAAAATCAATTATTAATAGTTATGTGGGGGCATAAAATTTCGTAAGAAAAACTCAATAGCAAAGATTATGACTAGCATATGTGAGATTTAACGAAAATAACTAATCTTAAACTAATAAAAATAGGAGTGGACCTAATATTAGTGTGTTTCTGGTATGTATGTATACGATCTTTTTCAATTTGATGCTTCACGTGGCCTAATTATATTATCTTATCTACTTATTAATTTCATTACTTTATTTTACAATAGAACCATGCAGAGTTTTTTTTTTTTTTGGTATAATAAACCAAACCACCATGCAGATATTGTAAACGATGGACCGGGCATTGTTTTCTGTTTTTAAACTCAATAGAAAAATAGATAATTGAATCAAAAATTAAAATATTACAAAATAGATCGAATCTTGTCTAAAAAACTAGGAAGGATATATCGTGAACACGTAATACGAAAATCACACTGGTTTTTTTGTAAAGATATTATAAACGTTTTAAATAGTAAAAATGTCTGATTTTTGTTTTTATGGATTTCGAGGTTTTCTTATGGTTTTTGGCCCGATCTACATAAAAAAAAAAAAAAAAAATTGATAGCCTTCCACACCAATTTGCCTTTATGTTATGCATGATGCTCTGCTACGCAACGTCTTATTTAGAAGAAAACTGTTTTTATTTTTATGTTATTTTTTGGCTGTTTGTTTGGGATGTTGCCTCCCCCAGATGATAGCAAATCAAGCTTGATTTCCATTTTTTTTTCTTTTCTTATCGAAGTTTACATTTAGTATTTTAAGCGGTGATGCTTGATATAGATAATATAACTCGGTAGATGATAACGCTGACGCAACATGATACGCAACATAATGTTCCCTAATAACTTTTCAACGCCAACACAAATATTATTTCAATAAGAAATTTTCAGTTCAACTAGGGATCTTCTAAGGAATTAAAGATTTCCAAAACTAATTATTAAATAAAGAAAAAAAGGTTTGGAGAAGAAGAAGAAGAGAATGGTTTCTTGGTCGAAGCTGACGTTGAAGCTGTTAAAGACACATTGCGGAATAACTGGTTAAGCCTCGATGATTATGATTATGAAGATCATCGTCTAGTACTAACCGAACAAGACTGCATAATCTGTCTAGAAGAGATCATTAGGTGGTCAGAGGACGATCGTTAAGTAATTTAAGTTGCATTGTTTCCACAATGATTGTATTCTCTGGTGGCTGCACCGCAAGCATTCATGTCCAACTTGTCATGACTCGTGACAACATTCTTTGGCTAATTATTCACTATGCTAGTGGCATGTCTCTCAATATATAACCATGGCGGACGTTATCTCGACAACATGGTACGTAAATTAACTATGAATCTAAGAAGAAGTAAGAAGTACAACGTCGATTCCACATGTTCAGGATTGTTTTCAATAAAGATTACTACAAGGGAATTAATATATATATATATATATATATATATATATATATCGTTGAAATTCAAACAAATATCCAAATTTTGTTGAAACTTGAAAGCTGGATTTTTGTTTTGTTTTTTGTTCACAACTAAGTTTGGCAATAAGCATGTGCTAAGAGTGGTAAAACACATGGCTTATGATATATTAACAAAGACATTTCATATTTTAGGGCCTAAAATGCACATAATNTCATATTTTAGGGCCTAAAATGCACATAATACATGTGTTTTTGTAAAGAAAAAATTGAGAACTAATATATTTTCTCTTTATCATATATTAAATTAGGACCCGCATATCATGCGGGTTTTTAATAATAATTGTTTATACATATAATTAGAAAAAATAAATAAGTACTCGCTGCAGTATGTTTATATAATACATTAGGATCCAAATA
>OVAY01003460.1:0-11146 GCA_900406395.1 Kernera saxatilis
CCCCGGATATCCTGTTTTTCGGATCGGATCGGAGCGGATCCCGGATCGAATCTCGGATCTCGGATAATAGTTCCCAGTCCTAAGCTTGTAATAATTTTGACATAAAATAATAATAATTAATTAATAATTATCATAAATTCATAATGTTGTCCTCATCATTATATCCCACCATTATCATCATCATATGATCATAATCATAACATAACATCAGATCATCTTTACCATCATATCATCATCATTATAACTTCACCATTATATCATCCTATGATCATAATCATCATCATTATATCCCACTATTATCATATCATCATCATATGATCATAATCATAACATCACATCATATCATCTTCATCATGATATCATCATCATCATAAACAAAAATATGTGTTAATTCCTTTTAACAATTAGTTCTAACAAAAACTTTAGTAAAAAGATAATAGAAATGAATTTTGAGGTAGAATATCATTTTTACATTTTAGTGAGTTTTACGTAATTTTCCTTAAATATTATTTTATTAAAGAATGAATCTAGACCCCACGAAAATGATGACGTGGAAAAGACAATAATCTCGAGATAAAATAATAATATGCATCCCACCGACAGTGTATTCGTCGAGTTAGGGGACGTGTCTTCGTCACCCACCCAACCTCTGCCAATTGCTTAACTAGTAAACAAAGTATATGAAATTTTAAAATAGACAAAATGATATATTTAAAAAAAAAATCGGTGGATAAAGTGACCTATTAATTTTAAAATATTTTGTTTAATGGAACAATGAATAGTATTACTACATAAGATTTGCCAAATATGTTCCTTTTAAAAAAAAAAATTAATTGTAGTAATAACAATGTTCAAGCATAACACATTCAATGGCATAATAAAGTAGACAAAGAAAATAAGAAAATGACTAAAAGAAACAAAAAAAAGTATACTTTCATCATATAAACACAAAAGACGACAATGAAAAACTATAATTGCAAAAATTTCGATAAATCTTACATCTATAATCTGTAATAAAGTATACTTTCCAGAAATCAAACTATAAATCTAATATGGTAAATCTAATATAGAAGCATTTAACTATTGACCATTACATTACATGATAGAGTTTTCACCAACTTTAGATTTAAGATTGAATTTTAACTTTTTTGAATTTAACATGTTTTTCTTTAAATGCCACTTACCAAATTAACCTGTTGGCCAGAAAGCTCAATCATAGTTGGCGAAGAAAAAAAAAGTCCAATTTTAGTGTTAGCTGTAACGTAACATGTAGAAATAAACCGACAAACATATAATAATACAAAAATATAACAAAATAATAATAATTGAAGTGAGACATAAAAAAAAGAAAAATAAATAGAAGAGAACGAATCAAAACCCACCACAACCACATGGTGTTTTTTGTTTACATTATTATTCACTTCAAAAAACAACTTTTTTTTTTAATCATCACTAAAAAAAAAAAGGCTAAAGCTCACAATTTTCCTCACACACTATACAACTAAACAATCTCTTTCTCTCTTCCTCCATTTTCAGTCTCTTCTCTTTCTCAGATCTGAATCCAGAAAGCTCTGATTCACTCTTCTTCTCTGCTTCTTCATCTTCACCATGTATGGACGAGATCCATGGGGAGGTCCACTCGAGATCAACGCGGCGGATTCCGCGACCGACGACGATCGTAGCCGGAATTTAAACGATCTCGACCGTGCAGCTCTTTCACGGCCACTTGATGAGACGCAGCAGAGCTGGCTTCTTGGTCCAACGGAGAAGAAGAAGAAGAAGTATGTCGATCTCGGCTGTATAATCGTTAGCCGCAAGATCTTTGTATGGACTGTCGGTACTATCGTCGCCGCCGCTTTACTCGCCGGATTTATCATCTTGATCGTTAAAACTGTGCCGCGTAACCACCACAAGAATCCTCCGCCGGATAATTACACCGTCGCTCTTCATAAAGCCCTCAAGTTCTTCAATGCTCAGAAATGTAAGTCTCCCGGATTACACTTGATTCGAAATTTTTCTAGATCTGATCTGATTACGAAAGCCTGATTTTCAATTTTGATGATGCAGCTGGAAAATTGCCGAAGCACAATAACGTGTCGTGGAGAGGTAATTCTGGACTTCAAGATGGGAAAGGCACTACAGGGACGTTCTACAAAGATTTGGTTGGAGGTTATTATGATGCTGGAGATACTATCAAGTTCAATTTTCCCATGGCTTATGCTATGACCATGTTGAGCTGGAGTGTGATTGAATACAGTGCTAAATACGAAGCAGCAGGTGAGCTTGCACATGTTAAGGAACTCATCAAATGGGGAACTGATTACTTTCTCAAGACTTTCAATAGCACTGCTGATTCAATCGATGATCTTGTGTCTCAGGTAAAAGAAGATCTTAGCTTTCCTTTGATGTATATCTTTTGTCTTTTGTGTTTGAGTTGATTGTTTTCATCGTTTTAACATAGGTTGGATCTGGAAATACTGACGATGGAAACACGGATCCTAATGACCATTACTGTTGGATGCGGCCTGAGGACATAGACTATAAAAGGCCTGTGTTTACGTGTAATGGCGCCTGCTCGGATCTCGCTGGAGAGATGGCAGCTGCTCTGGCTTCAGCGTCCATTGTCTTCAAGGACAACAAAGAATATTCTAAGAAGCTTGTACATGGTGCTAAGACGGTGTATCAGTTTGGGAGGACTAGGAGAGGTAGGTTCAGTGCAGGCGAAGCGGAAGCAGCCAAGTTCTATAATTCGAGCATGTATTGGGATGAGTTTGTTTGGGGTGGTGCTTGGCTTTACTACGCTACAGGAAACAGAACGTATCTCGATCTAATCACAAATCCCACTATGGCTAAGCATGCTGGTGCCTTCTGGGGTGGACCTTTCTATGGTGTATTTAACTGGGACAACAAGCTCGCTGGTGCTCAGGTCAGCTTACAGGACAACTTAACGTGTTTATGTTTCTTATATAAACATCTCCTCTTAACGCTTTTGAATCTCTGTGCTTTTTCAGTTGCTGTTGAGTCGATTGAGGTTGTTTCTGAGCCCTGGATATCCATATGAAGAAATTCTAAGGACCTTCCACAATCAGACCAGCATAGTCATGTGCTCATACTTACCTTATTTCAACAAATTTAACAGAACCAAGGGTGAGTTATCTGCCAATTTTAATGTTTTGGCAATCCAATTGCTGAGCTTGTTCTTGTTTTTGGAAATCTAAAAAATGTAAACTTTGGTATATGTGCAGGAGGTATGATAGAGTTGAATCATGGAGACCCACAGCCTCTGCAGTATGTTGCAAATGCAGCTTTCTTAGCGACGTTATACAGTGATTATCTTGATGCTGCTGATACTCCTGGATGGTACTGTGGACCTAACTTCTATTCAACCAATGTCCTACGCGAGTTTGCGAGATCTCAGGTAGGCTTTTCTTCTTTATACAAATGGTAATCTCTGATACAGTAATGCGAAATGACACTTTTGACCAAGATTATCGCGATTATCACTTGAAAAACTATTTATCAACACTGGCATTTGTTGAGTTGTTCACACATGGGGTTCACATACTAGGCCTCTGATTTTGGTTTTTCGGGCCGGTTCGGTTCAGTTTTTTTCGGTTTTGCAAAAATTTGCTGAAATTAACCTAAAATAAATTTGGTTCGATTTGGTTCTCGGTTAATTTTGGGTTTGCGTTTCAAAACCGAAATAAACTGAGTTTTTGTTTTTTCTTAAAAAAATTCCTGTTAAATCGGTTTATTTTGCTAAATTCAGTTTTTTTTTTTCGGATAAATTTGGGTTATACGGTTCGGTTAAATTTGGGAATTTATGAAAACCGGTCTAATTTTGGTATAATGCCGTTAATTAAAAAAAAAACAATTACTCGAGAAACCGATGGGTTCGAACTGAAATTCTCGGGTAACCAAAGTGAAATTTCATATTCTTCCGATCGATGAACTGAAACTGACCCAAAAACCGAAAATCTCGGTTTGGTCTGGTTTGGTTTTCTCGGTTCGGTAATTAAACGCAGGGATAATAAATACTTTTGAGTCGATTCATTGGTAACAATAAAATATCGTAGAAACATAATTGCTTTTGACATAAACGCAAAAGTCATGTTAGATTTGATGATTTATTTTTCGTAGTAAAAACCAGAATTGGGCTTAACTTGGCTTAGCTGTGATTTCGCAGATTGATTACATACTCGGTAAAAACCCTCGGAAAATGAGTTATCTGGTGGGTTTTGGCCCGAAATACCCGAAACACGTTCATCACCGAGGAGCATCGATTCCCAAGAACAAAGTGAAATACAACTGCAAAGGAGGATGGAAATGGAGAGACAGCAAGAAACCAAACCCGAACATCATTGAAGGAGCCATGGTTGCTGGTCCAGACAAGCACGACGGGTTCCGCGATGTCCGTACTAACTACAACTACACAGAACCGACTCTTGCAGGAAACGCTGGTCTGGTCGCAGCGCTCGTGGCATTGTCGGGTGAAGAAGAGGCCTCTGGTACTATAGACAAAAACACAATTTTCTCAGCTGTTCCTCCGTTGTTCCCGACTCCACCGCCGCCACCAGCACCATGGAAACCTTGAGAGAAAGCTCTAAGACATGTGATGATTATGCCGCTGCTGCCGGAAAATGAATGAGGTAAGGAGGATTTGGAGTATGAGACCAGAAGATTAGCAAAACCATAATCAACTACTAAGGATTTGATTTGTGGCTTTACTAGTTACAAACCCTGTGTGGGGTAAGCTTACCACGAGCATTTTTTTTTTTTTGGGTTGCTCTTTTGTTCTTGTGATATAACATATATGCTCTGTGTTTTTTACTCTGTATATGTTTGATACCAACTTGTATTCTTTGAAAAAACAATCGAATGAACGTCTTAAACATTGATCTATAGAGCGTTTGTTGTTTTATGCTTTTTGCTGAGATGAGAATTAGCTTAATGACTAGAAATAGAGATCTAGAGATTTGTTGTTTCTTCGTTAATTATGGGCATTTAAGAGAATAGACTCGGTAAATTTGGGACCTAATCCATTATAATAGATTCTGTAAATTTGGGACCGAATCCATTCAGATAATTTCAGACCGAATCTATTCGGTCCGAAATTGATAATGGTACGGTTCGGTTATAGAGTTTTTCGGGTTTTAATTTTTTTTATCAAAATGAATCGAATTTTTTTTTTTAATCGGATAAAATAGAGTTACCTTATTATATAAAGTTGAACGCGTTCGATGTGAACGTGACACGTAACCAAAATTATAACTCACCAGATCGCGATATATATCACTATTAACTTAGATTTTGATACGTGTCAATGTAATAAAAAGTAAAATAAAGAAAAAAATATACTATCAACATAATTGGTAAAATAAATAAGTAAAATATTAAAAAAAAAATAAAAGTAATATAGTGGAAAAAATCAAAAATAAATGAAAAGGAAAATTACTTATGCAATAAGTTATTTATGTAAAAAGTAAAATGACCAAATTCATAAAAACAAAGAGAAAATAACAACGTGGTGAAAAAAGTAAAATCAAAGAAAAGGAAAATTATTAATAAGTTTTAGGAAAATAAGTTTTATTCTTAGATAAAAAATGGTAAACAAGTAATATTTAAATAACCAGATCGCGACACGTGTTACATTTAATGTAGATTGTGACATGTGTCAATACAATAAGATAGTTAAACTTAAGAAAATGTAAAATAGAAAAAAGTATAGTATTAACACAATCGGAGAAGGAAATAAGTAAAATAATATAGTATCAATATAATTGGTAAAATAAATAAGTAAAATATAATAAAATAAAGAAGAAAATAATAGCAAAGTAGTGGAAAAAAAGTCAAAGATAAAAGAATAGAAAAATTATCTATCTAATCTGTTATTTATGTAAAATGTAAAACGACCAAATTTATAAAAAAGAAAAAAAAATTAAAGTAATGGAAATTTTTTTTTTTTTTCGAATTATTCTTCTAATATGCTCTATATATCGTTATAATTAAGATCTAGAGTCTTCAAAATTCAATTGTGTATTATCATCTTTTTATTCTCTTATTTATTGATATCAAATTAAAAAAATAAGTTTCTAGAGTCTTCAAAATTCAATTGTGTGTTTCCATCTTTTTATTCTCTTATTTATTGATATCACATTAAAAAAATAAGTTTTTTGAGTCTTCAAAATTCAATTGTGTTTTCATCTTTTTATTTTCTTATTTATTGATATCAAATTAAAAACAAAAATAAGTTTGAGGATTAAAAGTCGATGAAAGTTATTTAATTTTAAATCAATTAGATCAAAATCGTGTTTATCATCGTATTAGTATGCGTTCTTCGCAAATAGATCAAGTTCAACTGGTTACCAACAACGGATATTTACTTATTTTCTTAATTATATATAAATACAATTACTAGTAAAAATCGCATATTATTCAGGTTTTAATCAATTATATAAATATTGTAACGGGTAATTACTTTTTTTTTAATTATATGTAAATAAAAATATTATTAAAAACTCGCATATCATGCAGGTCCTAATCTAGATTATGACACAAGTCAATTTGTCACTGTTAATTTAGATTACGACACGACTCAATGTAATAAAATAGTTAAAAAAATGTAAATATACATATATATATATATATATATTTATTAACATAATTGTTAAATGAAATAAATAAAAAATATAATATCAACATAATTGGTCAAATAAATAAGTAACATATCAAAAAGGCAAAAAAAATAATATAAATGCAGTGGAAAAAGTCAAAGATAAAAGAAGAGAAGAAGTATATATGCAATATGTTATTTATGTAAAAAGTAAAATAACCAAATTTGTAAAAAAAAAAAAAATAGCAAAGTGGTGAAAAAAGTAAAATAAAAAAAATAAAAAATTATTAATAAGTAATAAGAAAATAAGTTTTATTATTGAATAAAAATGGCAAATAATTAATTTTTTTAGAAAATAAAAAAATGGTATGTAATATTTTTATGAAATATTCTCCTAATACGCTTGGTGTATCATCTTATGATATAAAACTGAACACGAATGACGTGAACGTGACATGTATGCAAATTTTTAAATAACCAGATCGCGATATGTGTTACAGTTAATTTAGATTGTGAAATGTATCAATATAATAAAATAGTAAAACTTAAAAAAAATATAAAATAGAAAAGGTATAGTATTAACATAATTGGAAAGAAAATAAGTAAAATAGTATAATATCAATATAATTGGTAAAATAGATAAGGAAAATAAAATAAAATAAAAAAGGAAATAATAATAAAGTACCGGAAAAAATGTCAAAGAGAAAATAATAGAAAAATTAACTATCTAATATGTTATTTATGTAAAATATAAAATGATCAAATTTGTAAAAAAATAAAAGCAAAAAGTAAAGTGATGGAAAAAAAAAATTTGTTCTGAAAAGTATTCTCCTAATATGCTCTATATATTGTTATAAATAAGATTTAGAGTCTTCAAATAAAAAAAAATGAGTTTGAAGATTAAAAAGTCTATCAAAGTTATTTAACTCTAAATCAATTAGATCAAAATCGTGTTTATCGTCGTATTAGTATGCGTTCTTTTGCAAATGGATCAAGTTCAACCGGTTACCAGCAATAAATATTTACTTATTTTCTTAATTATATATAAATACAATTATTAGTAAACCTCGCATATTATATATTCATGTCTTTATCAGTTATATAAATATATTGCAACGACCACTTACTTATTTTTTTAATTATATGTAAATAAAAATATTATTAAAACTCCGCATATCATGCGGGTTCTAATCTAGTTATATATAAGATCTAGAGTCTACAAAATTCAATTGCGTGCTTCCAATTTTTTATTTTTTTATCTATTGATATCAAATCCAAGACAAAAAAATATGAGCTCCAATATCAAAAAGTCAGACAAAGCTATTTAACTCTAAAATCAATTAGATCGAAAAGTTATATTTATTAAGTTCAACCAGTTACCAGCAACGAATATTTACTTATTTTTTTAATATATGTAAATACAATTATTATTAAAAATGTGATGGGTATATAATTATTTTTATAAATTATGTATAAATGTAATTAGTATTAAAAATTCGCGTATCACGCGAGTCCCAATCTAGTTGAGAATAATTCGGATTACTTCGATTAATTTTGGTTCGGGATTATATTTTTTTTTTTTGAAATTTCTAATTACTTTCGATTTTTATTATAAAAAAAAAACGGATAACCATTTGGTTCAACGAACCGAACCGAGAACCGAACCATTTTTAAAAAATTTCCGATCGTGTAATTGGCCAAAACTAATTCCAAACCGAAAACCAAAGGAGAAGAGAAACCCAGAGGCTGAATGCCCAAAATGATTATTAAGAGCAATCTCTTGTTTCCGTCTTTAGCCTTAGGATTTCCCACACCATTGAAATTATCAGAGGGAGTTCAGAAGACGAAGCTCTGCCAAAATCTCGCTGGAGCCACAGCCAATCAGCTACCTCGAAGGAGAAGCCACCAGAGATGCCTAGAGGACATATCTGATCCGTTCCCGTGCACAAAGAGAACGGTCGGTCAAATTAGGTCTGATTCGTCTGAAACTTGGTAAGAACGTTCGTGACCCTTAGATATAGCCATAGGAAGAAGCCGTTCATTATTTAGATACATATGGATTGGAAGTTATATGCACTTTAATAGAACCATTTTTTTGCATATCGAAATTCCAGACGGTCATCTTCGGAGACGATTTCCAAACAAACCCTAAGAATCTAGACACATATCCACCAATCGTTGGAAAGCTCCAGCTGTCAGCTTTCTTGATAAACTTTCTTATTTGGATTTGGAGGTAAGACCGAGAAGTTATTGCTATTTCTTTATTCTGTCCAAAAACAAGAAAATTCTAGTTTGAAAACTCTAAATTCTAAAAGAAGGAACCCAAATCCATAAACTCTAATTTTCCATTTAGGAAACCCTAACCCAGTTTTCCTAATTAGGACTTTTTTTCTTTTAGAAGTTTCCTCTTATGGAAACTTTCCATTTTTTGAAGGTTTCTATTTTAGAAAAATTTCTATTTTTATAAAGTTTCTAATTAAGGATTGTTTTCTTTTTAGGAAGTTTCCATAAATGGAAGAAAACATTTATAGAAAGTTCTAATCTATGTTTTTTCTTCTGTAAGTAATCCTATTTTATCCGTGTATATGTGTTCGGGTATCAGTACCAGAGGGCAGTGGAGGCAAGCGTAAGTCAAAGCGGTTCAAGTCCAGTGATGCCGTCTCAGAAAAGCTAAGGTGAGGACAAATATGTGGATTCATGTGATGTAGTTACGTATAGTACTAATTATAGAATGCATGGTTTAGGGATAATGTTTACTTGTGAATTACACCTATAAGTTTTGTGGTGTGAAGTGCAAGTCAAGCAAGTTTGTGGGGTTTTATGTGAGATTCGGTATTAAAAGCGCTATATCCTTTAAGTGTAATTCACGTAAACATTATCCTTAAACCATGCATTCTATAATTAGTACTACAAGTAAATACATCAGACGAATCCACAAATTTGTCCTCACCTTAGCCTTTTTGAGACGGCATCACTAGACTTGAACCGCTCCGACTTGCGCTTGCCTCCATTGTGCTCTGGAACATATACCCGAACACATGTACATGGAAACAAGGGGATTACTTACAGAAGAAACATGAATTAGAACTTTCCATAAATGGCTCATTCCATATATGGAAACTTCCTGAAAATGAAATTTTTTTTAATTAGAAACTTTATATTTTTAGAAAGTTTCTTAAAATAGAAACCTTCCAAAAATGAAAAGTTTTGAAAAGTGAAAACTTTTAAAAGAAGAAAGTTATAATTAGGGAAACTACTGTTAGGATTTCCTAAATGGGAAACTATGGTTTCTAGATTAGGGTTCCTTTTTTTAAAAGTTAAAAGTTTTCGAACTAGGGGTTTTTGGTTTTTGGACAAATTAACATAATTGAAAGAAACGGAGATAACTTCTCGGTCTTAACTCCAAATTTAAATTGGGAAGTTGACAGTTGGGGCTTTCCATCGATAGGTAGATCGGCATCTAGATCCTTATGGTTTGTCAAAAAATCATCTCCGAAGTTGACTATGCAGAAAACGGTTCCAGTAAAACGTCTATAACTTTCAATCCATAAATGATAAATCTAAATGATGAACGGCTTCTTCCTCTAGTTTGATCTAAGAGTCAGGAACGTCCGTACCAAGTTTCAGGGGATCAAATCTGATTTGACTGACTGTTCTCTCTGTGCACCATAACAGGTCAAATTTGTCCTCTACGTGTCTCTAGTGGCTTTTTCTTCGAGGTGTCTGATTGGCGGTGTCTCCAGAGATATTTGGGCAGGGTTTCGCAGTCTGAACTCTCTTTGATAATCTCAAGTGGTTCCTCTATTTATAGAATGGAGGGAACCCTAAGTCTAAAGACGGAAAGACGAAATTTCCTTTAATGATCTTTTTGGGCTTTCAACATTTGAGTTTCTCTTCTCCTTACTCTAGGGCCACAAAAATGAGAGTAATGAAACCCTAAGATCCCCTTTGGATAGGCGTTATTACTTGGTTTGACTTGTGGACTTTTCTTAGCCCGAAAAACCCAACTCTTCTTCTGATGCTTCTTATTCAAGATAAAGTTTTAAGGACCTAGGGTTTTAATTGGGCTAGAGAAATTTTGGGGTTTGGTTTGGGGCATGACATATGGTCTATGGGCTCAGGCGGTAGAGATGCACCTAGCGGGAAGACATATGCTCGGCTACATCAATTGAAAATTGACCCAACATGCCAACTCCAACTCTATTTTACTAAATTGGCAGCTTCAGCTCTTCTAACCCATTCACAAAAGTTCCAACGAGATAACTGCTGCTATCTAGAATTCAGAGAGGTTTGTTTAAGAACTCAAGGATTAATAAAGAATAACTCTCTTTCTTTGCTTTAGAAAATCACTCAAAACCAAAGCTCTCAAGTTCTCTCTCAAAACTCATAAGTTATGCCACACCTTGGCATCTCCTTATATAATGAAAGATTTAGACAATTCCTAATCATATTAGGTAACTAGAGGAAAGTCCGCGCATGCGCCGCGGATAGAATCATTTTTATTTCTTCATTCCATATTATAATAAGATAAAT
>OVAY01003461.1:0-11145 GCA_900406395.1 Kernera saxatilis
CTTCTAGGACTTCTGCACAAAACCCGAATTTTGCACGGATCCGATTTAGCCTTGAACCTGGCTCTGATACCAACTGATGGAGCGGAAGCTTCTAGGATAGGCTAGAGATCCGTTGATTCCTCAGAATACCGGATAACTAGGGATAAACGCGAGGTTATTCGTTTAGTCTGGGAATCCCCGAATAAACCAAGCCTTTTTGAACTCGTTGAGATCTCTAAAGATCTACCGAAAACAAGGATCGAGAATACTCTTCTCAGTGCTTAATCAAAAGCTCTTCAGGAAAATTCCTTTTATTAATTCATCAACAATTTTATANTCTTTTATTAATTCATCAACAACTGAATAATACAATAGGCCTGAATAGACTATTTATAAGAATAGCTAAAAACCCTAGAAACCCTAAACGATAAATATTAAAACATAAATATAATTAAAATACAAATAAATGATAATTATCTAGATATGCAAATAAGTAATAAAGATATTTGGAATATTTCCAAATATCACGCTGCATCAAATAACAAAACACTAAGTAGCTAAAATTTCAACCCTTATAAAACAGTAAAATTATGAGAAAAATGATTTAAAAAATGAAAGAAAGTCTGAATCAATAATGAAACAGGAGAATTGAATCAAAGATCGGAAAGAAAGAGAACTGAATCACGAACCTGAAGAAATCCAAGCATGACTGATGAACTGAAGCTGAAATCAAGCGGAAGAAGATGAAAACTGATGAATTGATCAGACAAAAACCGATTAATCGAAGGAGAATGAAGAGATGAAGAACAAAATCGATTTAGGAATTTTTGTGTTCAGAAACGTGATTTTCCAACGGCAAATATTAAATTGTTAACGTTGACTAATTGCAAACCTAATTTTGCTTAGTCAACACACACACTTGAAGAATTAATTTGTCAACTTAAAAGTTGGGGTATTTTTTTTGCGAAATTAAGAAAGTTGAGGAATTTTAGATCATTTTCCCGAACAAGAGAAGAGTTTTTAGACAGCATTTGCATAGTTGCATGGCAAGCTTTGACCCGTAAGAGTCGACACATAGAGAATCTAAAACATGGAACAATCCTGATATATCATAAAATTCAAGGAAATAAATTGGCAATAAAAGCAAATCCCTTGACACAATTCTCAGTACATGTTTCCCACACTGGACCCACATGATGACAGGCTAATTCATTTCATTTGTACAGATTACTTTTTTGAAACTTCACATATAGAGATTGTTTGGTAGCAATATTGAGAAAAAGAAAAAGGATGGGTGAAGTTATTATAGCTAGTATATATAGATTATGATTGACGAGATCATAGACCATCGAGTGGTGAACTTGATCATCTGCCAATCTTAATCATTTAATGAAGAAAAATAAAAAAGTGAATAACCTTTTTAAAAAATCAAAATCACGGAGGATTGACTTGTCAATAACATCCTAGCTCGATTCACAAACTCCACATATACTAGCTATAATATATAAAATCACGGAGGATTGACTTGTCATTAACAGTGACCCAAATTGTTCTTTTTTTTTCTTCTTTTTGTTAAAAAGAAACAAAATGAATCTTTCCATTTCATTTAAAGATTATTCAAGAATCAAGATACACAAGGTATCGTTCAAGCTTCTCAAGCAACTATAGAAACATTTATTCCTAAAACAGCTCATATATATGAAACAGCTGGGTCACTCTTAAACAAAACAAAAACAAAAAACATCTGGGTCACTTGTGATCCTGAGCCCTACCAACCAGCTTTTGGAAAATAAAATATTAACCCGATCAGTGTATTTGCATCCCTTTTCTTAAACAGTAAAAGTCCATGATAAATCAATCGAAATATCATGTGACGTGAAAATTAAATCAGCTCTAAACTCGTAATAAAATGTGACAAACAAAACTCGTCATTAAATGAGGAATTTATCTCGTCATTTGTTATCCTTGTTTTATAGTAGTATTAATTTAAAGTGAAGTAGAAGGTAAAAGTTAGGAGTTAGGGCTTCGAATATATATATTTTAAAAAAAAAAAATTGTATGGGGGAGGGAGTTAGGGCTTTCGAATATTTTATCTCGTCGCTCGTTTGACACTCCAAACTCCACCATTTTTTTCTTTTTGTGGCTTAAAAGTTAAAACTGAGACATAATCGATAATTTGTTTTCTCGTTCTAAAATATCACAGGCTTCTGCTTTCACTTTTATGGGGAAGGGCTTCAGTCAAATTAAAAAGTATAGTTGTGATCCATATGCTTCTCTATAAATAAATCAGCTTTTATTTTAACAAAAACCCCTACATTTATTCCCTGAAACAGACATATGTATACATATGTATATGTATATATGTGCAGGCTTGTATATGTGTGTAAATGTAATGTACTTTGTACTATCATCGCCGCTTCCTTCTGCATTTTTTTTTGTCTTCTTGTTACTGATAAATTAATGGTCACCTAGTTTTCCCCCAAAACACCAACACACTTTAACTTCAACCTCTTATATCCATTTGTACAGAGCCATTTTGTTTTTTTTCATGACTATTAACTATTCAAAATAAGATGTATGTATGATAAGTTAAATGCATGTCAAATTCCCAATTTTATTTTATTTTTGTCAATTGTCAATTAGGGGTACGGATGTTACATTTAAAACACATGATATCAGTGTTACAAACTTTATTTCCAGCTGTAAAAAAGAAAACTTGATTTCCAAAAAATGAATTGTAGTATAGCCTTGTAGACATTAAATTTGTATACAAAGTTCTTTATCAAACAAAAAAAGTTATACATGGTTTTGACATGCGAGCAAGTGTCCGTATATTTTAGACTTTAAGTCTTTCCCCTGCAGAAGGGATTAGCTCTGACCATGCAGAAGAGACTAGTTCTGAGCAAGAGACGTGCCCATCCCTAGATGTTCTTTTTTTTTTCACCTATCCCAGATTCCCAAGATATACATATATGTGTATATATTATTTTCATTTTTATTAAATTGATTTGATTTTGAAAATAAATCAATTTTAAAATTGCATAAGCTCATGATCATGCAACAAATATAATCAATTGACTGATTTATTCAGGCCATTTGACTTGGGAAACACTTGACTGGTTTTCAGTTTTCGGTTTATTGTGTTTTGTTTTTACGACTTTGGTGATAAAACATTTACAATCTCGAATAACGTTATTTGTGTGGTATGTTGTTTTACATTATGAATTGTTGATGTAAACATAACCTATTAGCTAGATAATGGATTCGTTTTTATTCGAATTGGAGTACTGTAGGCTATATATGTCTTCTTCTATTTCTTTTTATTTCTTTTTGAAGAATCTAACTATTATGAAATCAAAATCACATTATTAAGAATTGTTTGAAACTGTTTAATGTCATTTAAACAAAAAAAAGTGTGTCCATGCAATATCCATGTACCATGGCCATTTTTGGCAGACGTGATTATAAAGGTAAATGTGCGAGGATGATGGAGAAATCTTCTAATTATATTTGGTTTTTAAACCTCTGTAGTTGAACATAGAACTGTTCTTTATAACAAAAAAAACACTAAATTATTGCTGGACGTTTATTTCCAATTTTTTTTATTTTTTTTGGTTTTACGTTTATTTCCAATTCTATTCACTTTTTCCTCGAAACAGATTACTTAATTTTGGTCCGACTTCCCTTGTTAAACTTGTTTTACACGTCATTTAAGTCGAAATTAAAACTCAGAAATCACATGTACGCATGTCCTTAAGTTAAGTTACAACACGCTAACGACAAAAAAAAAAGGTAATAACACTCTAAACAATCACATGTTCTTTCCATTAATTGAACCTAAGTTCTCAAACAGAATAATACTAGTTTTTTAAAAACAATTTGTTAGGGAAAAGCAATAAACCAAACATTCGGAAATGAATGGTAAATAGAACCCGTTGTTTTTAAAAACATTATATACATGCTATATTACATAATATACGAGAAGATTTTGAAGAAGACAAAAAGGGCGTCTTAAATGAGACTAATGAAAGCTAAAAAAACTTAGGAGCTTTAGAGAAGAAATTAGATTTACCACAATGGTCGTTATTGATATTGTTATGCTAAAAAAAAGTTCGTCGTTCAGTGTTCCTCCTCTTCTTTTATGTACTTAGATTTATTTGTTTTTATGCTAATTTAAGATTTATTTAGCCATATGCTTTTTTATCACAAGGCAAACTAGCTGGTAAATTTATTTATTATTAAAAAAAAAATACTACGTACGTGCATTGAAATATGTAGATACTGTTGTCAAACAAAAAAAAGAAGAAATATGTAAATATCATCATATCGAGAATCCGTACACCCAGTAAAGATAACTGCTTATAAATTGATACTAAGCAGCGTTGAAGAAATGAACTTTTCATTTCTCCGCTTTTCCTCTCTCCATGACTTTTTAAAACTGGTTTTGTTTTGTAAGGATGGAAGATGATTATGGTGGAGATATTGGAGGTGGAGGAAGAAATAAAGGAAAGAAATTACCTAATCGTATCAAGCAAGACCATAAATTTCGTGTTCAAAATCCAAATCCTCAAAATCTTGAAATAGAAGAAGAGATTGAAGAACCACAAAGGGTTAGTTAGTTCTAAAACTTTGTTTTTAGTATCATTATATATCAAAGTTGTTTTCTCTTTCTTAAATTTTCTCACACAACTTCAAAATGATCTCTTTCTTTTTTTACAGGATTTTGGAGATGGAAGTATATTGGTGTTTGATTGGACAAAGACACATTTGGATTTGCTCGGGAGAATTGTAGAGCAAACTGAAGGTAATATTTATGTATCAATTAGTGTTTAATTAATAATGGCATCTCTTAATAAGTGTTTTTATAATAGCTTCTCGTAGTTATTGTGCGTGGTCCGATTTGTTTTCTTCTTTTTCATGGTTTTTTCTGATTGAAAAGATAGAGGAGCATTTAAACAAGAAAAAAAAACTCACTAGTTTTTGGCTGTTTTTGGTATGACGGCTTTGGGTTTCTATTCGAATTCGCTTTTAGAAAGTAAGTCAAATTGCGTATTTATGGCAAGTCTTTTCATAATTTTGGTTAATCATTTTAGGTGCAGTTATGTAATTATTTTAATATGTTTTAATGAACGTTTTTTTTTTGTTTTTGTTCAACAAACGAAAACCACAGTATACATCATACTAATTAATTCTGGTAAAATATATATGCAGATGATTGTTGGGCTAGGGCTCTTGGTAGGATATTGGATTTCGTGTACAACATGGAAATTAAAGCAGTTGCTGAACGGAAGCCTTTGTCAATCGATGGACTCATCGCCTACGTCATGACAGGAAGGGAAGAAGCTGCGGTCCGACAGAACTTAGGCCACATAGAAAATTTCGCTATTCCTTCCCTCAGGAGGCCTATCCAGTTCATCCGAGAGATAGGACTTGGAAAAAACTTTGGAAGAAACAAGGTATGACTATAATTAAGAATATTATTAAATCCACGTTTTCCATATTATTTATGTCGTCTTGGTTTAGTTTAAATATTGAAATATGTGATTGAATGGTTTTAAACGTTTTGCAGGGAGACAAAGCGTTTAAAGTGAAAGGGAGATTTCGTACCGAGCCCAATGCAAATACTGACCGCATCAAAAATCTGCTACAATGTAAAGGTCCGGTGGGGATATATGTTCATATGGAACCAAGATTTTGTAACCTTAGAGACGTAAGTAAAATCAAATAGTAGAATAAGAAAAGATTTAGAATGTTGAAACAAACGTACTACTAATCATGTTTCATGATGTAAAATGGTTTCAGGGAATCTACATTTTGCATGTACCTCACGAAGAAGTCATGGCAAGGTATAGAAGACACGTTCTGATAATTGTGGCTTATGGGGTGACAGCGGATGACCAGTTGTTTTTCTTGGCACAAAACACTTGGGGGAAGAGTTGGGGAGTCGAGGGATATGGAAGGATCATCATTGCAGAGACAACTCCAATATTTTATTTTGATGGTTTGATTAGTTAGTTTCACTTTTCAAGGAAGATTTGTTTTGGTTGAACATATATTATCGTAAAGATGGTTTATTAGTTTATGAATCGAAACTCTAGCATCATAAGTGTCTCTCTTGAAAGGATTTTATTTTGGAACAAAAGTGTCGTCCATCGAATTAAAGGGAATAACTTGCACATTTCCCCGTACATAAGCGTTTTTTAAAGGCCTAGATTCCACACTTGGAGTATTTTTGACAAGTCTCGAATGCAAATAAGAGCTAAATCGAATTTGGAAGCAATGAATCCCAAAGCACACTTTGGAATTCAAAAAAAAAAAAAAAAATTAAAATTTGAAGCTCAATCTCCTCATAGACACCGTGACAAGATTTCCAACGCATTTTGAATCGTATAATTTCGAAATTCTGAGGAAAACGTTACAGTGTCAGAGACGAGAAAGAAAAGGTGAAAAACTATTTTTATTTCTCTTTCTTACTTGTGTCTGATACATTAGTTTCTTATATATAGAGAACCTAAGCCACTCTTGGCATTACACGTGTAAAGCTAAACTTGATCAAGAAGTTCATAACGATTGTAGAGGTGCAGCAGGTGTTTATGATGTCCTGATTCTGCAGTTGTCCTTTGCTGATATTCTTGTCGATTTGATGTTCGCAGATTGATCTCTTTCTCACGTGAGCGTACGGAGAGAACTGATGATGAATTGATGATTTCAAACTCTCAGTTTCTTGGGTCTTGTTTATCATGTGCTTTGAATGGCCCAATCACTGCTTCTTTTCCTTTCATCCAAACCTTCTATCCGAGAGCAAGTGTTTGCTTCCTTGATTGTCTTTGCACTCGTGTCCTCTGTTGTTACTGCTAATAACGCCAACCTCTTAATTAAGCATTTAACTCGGTGTAGCCGAGTCACTTTTGGCGTTCGCTGAGTTGATTAGTAGGATTACGGATCTTTGAGAAAACCCTAATTCTCGTCTCTCACGTTAAGGAGTTGTTTGTTTAAACTTTAAACTTTAAAGAGAGACATTGGCTTATTGTAAAATAAAATTCTCTCGTTATAAAGCTTTTCTTCATCTCGAAGCACTTTAATCTCTCCCTATGACCTTCTCGATCCGTGTTTCTCCACGTGGCCTTCTTTCAAGTCGTTCTTCTTACACGAGTTGGACTATGTGGCACTCTTCTTACTGTTTAACCCTTTTACTTCTCATTTTGTTTTACTCTCAATTAACAACTTTTTAACTTGCATATAAATTCCATTATCTATCACACAAACCATAAAAAAAAAAACAAAAAAAGCGCAACATAATTATGGTCATAGGTCATTTATAATTATGGTCATCGGTCATACACTTGATTCCACCAAACACTACCATATAACTCAAACTACAACTTCAATGCATCTTAGCCTTCGCTAGCGTAGCGTCAACAATACCCACAATCTGCAATTTAGGTAGAAAGATTCAAAAGGTTAAAGATATCATGAAATTGACACAATAAACAGTAACGAGGCTTAAGGAATATAATATATTATACCTTTATTGTAAAAATCTAGATTTCCGGTTTAGGACTTGGTCTGCAGAGAATTGGGAAAGGAGGTTGGACGTCTCCTAAAAATTTGATCACCTTGGCTTGGTACTCTACAAGAGGCCCCTCATGATACTCTCGAGCCATAAAGGTTATGTACAACTTCCATTTAGCTCCTCCACTTTCATTAACTCTCACAACATTTACCAATTCCAAAGTCTTTCCCTGTCCAAAACGTAGAGAACCCAAAAATGATCCAAAACGAAATTCACAATCCATCTTTTTCTAAAAAGTAAAACTTTCAACTCGATCGCTAACCTTAGTCTCGTTGAATTTCTTAACACACACATTAGCAAGATCAGCCATGAAATCCCGAGCAGTGTTGTGGTTATCCATCGGCCCGTCCAAACAAACTTCGTAGATTCCCCTCATAGGATCAGGAAGAAAACCCTAAACCAACCAAAGTAGACAACAAAGGGTTTAAACCAACTAGGCATCCACAATCTACTTAGTCCATATATTCAACAAAAGCAGAAGGATTTTGCAGTGACAAGAGAGATTGATATCAGAGGTTTTAACATGTATACCCAGTTCCATAATTGCAGATACAGAAAGGAATAAACAAATTACCTTGCTCTCGAAAGCGTGGAGCCTGTCACGAAGATATTCGTCATAACGTTCCTGGGTGGGGAAAAGCTTACGAAGCCCGGGATTATCTCTAAATTCGCGACCATCAAAGCTATCGACATCCCACTCTGGTTCTCTTCCCGGCATCCTTTTATACGCGACCCACTCCTCGTCGCACAATGACTCCAAGTCACCGAGGCTGCTCTCGCTGTCGCTGTATCCGTCGTCCTCCTCGTCGATCTTGTGCTTTTTCATGGGCGAACTGTAAGCATACGCCTCCGCCACCAACGAATCCATCGTCACAGCTCGTTTCGCCGTCAATTCATCGCATGGTATGGTAGCCATCGTGGAGAAACGAAGAAACCCTAGACACCTCGATTTGGGAATTACAGTATCTGAAACTCATACCCGTGGTAAAAAGTTTATAAGTAAACAAAAGAGTATTTGGGCTACGACCCATCCATAAAAGACCCATTCCCTCGTCTAAACCTTCTTTTTTGGCGGCCCACTAATATTACGGAACGTTTATGCCACTATATACGCTCAATATTATGCATCGATGTAGGTTGGTAAGAAAAGAAAGATTTTGGAGAAGAGAAAAAAAGGCCTCGTAAATAGGCAAAATGATTCAAGTTTTTAATATTGTTTTACATAATTAGTTGTGGCATAGTTTAGATAGTTATGGGATCTATGTGGTTGAGAGATTCTTGCAGAAGTTTCATATTGATTGGATTGCACTCATGGCTCTACCGGATCACACTTTAAGTGTAAAGGTTTTTGGGATGAGGTTAAGTGAGAGATTTAGTTTTGCCCTTTTTAGTCTGTTATTTATTTTTGGAATTTTCTGCTGGATTTCCTCCTTCTATTAGGTTATTTGTGGATTTGCTGAATTTCTTTTGGCTGGAGATGTTTTCTTTGAAGATGAGGCCTATGAATTCGTCTTTGACTTGTTTACAATCTATGAAGGGAAGATTTTTGTTATAGCACTTTACAAAAGATGAAGTTTTGTGTGGAACTTTAAGGTGAATTTAGATATTCATGAAGTTTTCATTGTGATTGGGAGTTCTTTGTGGCCGGGAAAACAGTCATCGGTGTTCGGTGGTCAAGGCTCTTCTCCCTCCGACGTGTGTCATCGATGATGATCTTCTCGATTTTTCCATGCTTAACTTTTGGACTCATTGTGGGCTTTATGTTTAGCATTTATCTTCTTATGTATGCATCTTTTGTTTTAATAAAATTCACTTGATGATAAAAATAAAAATAAATAAGCAAATGAAAGCTAAAAAACTTAGGAGCTAATTTAAATTCTTTTAGACAGTGGTCGTTATTGATATTATTATTCTATAAGATGTTCATGTTCATCTTAACTGAAAGGGAGATTTCATACTGAGTCAGAAATATGTTGTAATGTAAAGGTCCGCTTGGGACATATGTTCATATGGAACCAAACTTTTGTGACCTTAGAAACGTAAGTAAAATAAGAAGTGATTTAGAATATTGAAACAAACGTACTAATCATGGTTCATGATGTAAAATGGTTTCAGGGAATCTACATGTTGCATGTATCCCAAGAAGAAGTCATGGCAAGGTATAGAAGACTCGTTATGATCATTGTGGCTTATGAGATTACAGCTGACCGATTATTTTTCTTTACCCAAAACACATGGGGAAAGAGTTGGGGAGTCGAGGGATATGGAAGGACCATCATTGCAGAGACATCTCCAATATTTTATCTTAATGTTTGATGAATTAGTTTCATTTTTCAAACAAAATTTAATTATTTTGGTGTTATAGTTGCATGTTAAACATATATCATAAAGATGGCTTATCAGTTTATGAATTGAAACTTTGTGTTTTTTTAACTAGCTGCATGATTGTCTCACTTGAAAGGGTTTTGATTTGGAACAAAAGTGTCCATCCAATAAAAAATAACAATTAGTACATTTTCCTAAACAATGTTTATAAGAGTTTTAATTGAAATTTATTTATAGATAATTCCATGTACACAATGTCGTTCTTGAGTTTTTGAATACTGAAAACGATGAAAAAAAAATGTGGTTGATTCTCTGCTCGAATTCGAGATATTGATGAACCAACGAGGCAGATTGTACCACTAGACTAAAGAAACTCTTATGAAAATGTGACCAAATTTTGTTTATATTATAAAAAGCCGGAAACCGATACTTGATGAGTTTTGTCCAAAGATCGGGCTCGTACATGGCGTTTTTTTACTTTGTAGGCATGGGTTCCACATTTGGAGTATTTTTGATAAGTCTCATAATACAAATGAGAGCTAAATCGAATATGGAAGTAATGAATCCCAAAGCACACTTTGGAATTAAGAAAAGAAACAAGTTTTGAAGCTTAATCTCACGAGCTAAACGCGTGAAAGGAAAGAAAGAGATAAAGGTCAAAGGTGGAGAACTCTTTTTTTTTAATTTCTCTTTCTTACTTGTGTCTGATACATTAGTTTCTTATATATAGAGCCACTCTTAGCATTACACGTGTAAAGCTAAACTTGATCAAAAAGTTCATAACGGCTGTAGAGGTGCAACACTTTATAATGTCCTTGATTCCAACTTGATTTCAAAGAAAAAAATGATCTAAAACAGCTGATTTAAACGATATTTTAAAACATTCGTAAGGATCAAATTCACCATGCTAGAATAAGACAGACATGAAGGTAATTTCTAGATCCAGACTTCAGGAATTTGATCTTCGTTTGAAGATGCAAATAAGCGGTGACAAAGCTAACATTGAGATAAACCTAATTCCACCCACACCTGACTCGGCTTACTTATAAGCTAGAAAGCCTCATTTTGATACATCTTGGGCTTCTGCTAGACCAGCATCAACATACCCGGTCTGCAATTAGATTGAAAGGATTTAGAAATTCAGAAACTACAAGACAATATTCCCACAAGCAAAGCACTCTCTCGTTATCATGACCAAAAAGCTAACTTAGAGTTAAGGGTTAGGGGCTGGTCTGCAGAGAATGGGAAAGGGAGGTCGAGATCCTCCT
>OVAY01003462.1:0-11137 GCA_900406395.1 Kernera saxatilis
TCGTGGAATCGTTGTTCGTGAGAGCTGTTCATCGTAATCACATAAGCTGCAAGTAGTTGATTATCATCATAATATAATTATATTAGAAATTTGTAATGATGATTGTACTCAGACGATAAAAAAAAAAANAGACGATAAAAAAAAAAAGACACTAATTTAATTTTCTTTTTTATTTTTCGATTTAACTTTTTAAAAATAAAATATAGTGCCAAACGAAACAAATAAAATTAATTAACTTTCGTTATTTTCTCCATAAATTTTCGATTTACGTTTAATACTGTATGTATTGAAATGGATTCTAGAAAACTTTGATACCTTTTATTTTTTGGTTTGGATCAGGTGAAATTAGGTTTTCTTTATGTAAAATATAGTGAAAAATATTGTGTAAAATAAATCAAAACAATTGATAAAAACAAGAGTTCTGTCGAAATTTTGTTTTTCCCATAAAACCAATATTGCAAAAAAACTTTTTAAGAGCAGTAGACATCACTAAGTCTTGTTGATCCAAAACAATAGTAACAAGTGCGAGTCTATAAGCACAAGATCTTAGGTTTCGAAGTTTCGAACCAAAACATAAATCTCAAACTCTTTGTCTCTCCTCTCTTAGTATCTTCTCCCTCTTCTCCCTCTTCCCCATCTCCCCCCTCTTCCTCTCCCTCTTCCTCTCCCTCTCCCTCTCCCTCTCCCTCTCCCTCGTCCACCTCCTCCCCAGCCAACTTGAAACCCCACAGCCAATGCAGCCGCCAATTCACCCGCCATTATAATATCGTTCCAAAACAACCGATGGTTTACATCTAAATGCAGCAGGTCCGTTGATGCTTGATTACCCATGTGAATGAGAACCACATTAATTCCGTCGTTTAGAAAATCTGCCAGAAGATTAGCATATCCACCGTCATTAGCTATCAATCCTATGTTGGCTCCGGGATGTCCGAAAGATTGATCCCACGCTAACATTAGTTGCTATATCCTATCATCAGCGGCTTGGCGTCCCCCTTTCAAACAACAACAATATTAGTTAGAGAAAACTAAACTACTTCTCTAGATTTTTATGGTCTCACAAATGTACTTACAATGACGTGGAGCTTCCACGTATTGGACTCCAAGGTTTCTTAGCTCTTGTCGAGTAGATTGAGTAACATTCCGTGAATTAAAAGCAGCAACAGCAACTATAGTAATAACTCCAAGACCCAGATTCTGAAAAGCCAAATGTATTGAATCCACTATGAGTGATGGAAATACATTGCGTGGGATACTTACGTTCTCAATATCCCACCAAACCCAAGCGTTTCCTTCCATGCCTGCAAGAACAAAACAATTCAAATCATTCATGTAAACATCATAGCTAACATAATAACTTTAAGGTTCATAACATCAGTTTGTTCTGTTTCCGGGCTAACAGATAAGCTCAAAACATGCCTTATAGAATACGTTCAAGATTACATACTTATTTTAAAACAATACTACCACATATAACACTCGGATCCTTGTATACCTATTTGAACAATCAGAACAGAATGACGCCCTTATCCAGAAATTCTACAAGAATGTCCAACCTCTACAATAAACCTACGCAGCAGAAGACGGAGTTAGATCTGGAGAGTATGATGCAAAAACAGGAGGAGAAAATTCCAAATTGAAACGATGAAGAGTGTAATAAAACTGAAAATAATGATTATGCAGGACAGCTACTATGTAGGTACTAAACAGAATCAGATTTGGAAATCAAGACGATATCTCCATAGGGTCATATTTTCACATAATCCGTTAGTAACAACAAGCCCTAAATCAGAGAAAAGCAAGCGATGGTATCAATAAGTAAGGATTTCTTACTCAAATCTCACGGGTCGGGTTGAACTGCGAGAGAGCCCTGACTCGTGGAAACAAGATCACCGGAAAATCAACTGAAATTATCAACGCACACCTAGTTACTCCTGTATCAATCGCAAAATTTAAGACCCATTCGATAAGCAAACCCTAACTATTGCTATCGCATATCTCTGCTTTCTGATTTTGCCAGTCCTAAGTACTAAACATGCATAGGATTTGGAAATCGAGACGATATCTCCATATAAACGACTGGGGCATAGATGCAGCGAATTTTTACAAGTAACAAGCCATGAAAATCAGTGAAAAAACAAGCGAATCACTTACTCAAAGCTCACGGGGGTTGAAATGCGAGAGAGGCAGCCATGACTCGTGAGAATAAGTGAGCACAGGAAACAAGATCACCGGAAAATAAACCGAAATATGATCTGAGAAAACTGAGAGGTAAGCTGAAATTTCGAAAAATTTGCAGTGAGGGAGAGAGGCGGGGAAACTGAAATTTTGATTTCGCAACCAAACGGCTGAATTGCGTAAATAAGACGCAGAAAAGTGGACGATTTTGACCCGTGATTTCTTCAGAATTACATTATATCGTTATCGTTCGATTCAGACGAGACCACGTGTCATCATCTCATCTGCTTACTATTTTCAAAATTTTGGCGCTTTAATTTCCTTCTCAGAAATTTTCAATTGCTGCAAACGGAGACGGACTGCCGTCGCATGTGAAGTTTCCGTTAAACTTGTCGCATGTGTGAAGTTCCGTTAAACTTGACGGTCAAGCTTCGATCGTTTATAACCGTTTAGAATACCGGTCAAAATAGCCGGTGAGAAGCGTTAAATTGATTACAAAAGTTGTCAATTACAGAAAGAAAAAAAAGCAGTTTTTTTCTCCAATCAGACTTTATTAATTTAAAAGTCCTAAAAGTGTTCCTATAAACACATTTATTTCTAAAGCCAAAACTATAGCCGAAAATCATACATACGAATTCTAAATTAAAAATTATTGTCAAATTTTCACATAGTTAATCTGCATGCAATTTTATTATTAAATAAAATGAGACACTTTATCAATCAGCTTCTAGTTGCAAACACATGATTCGTAAAATCTGTAATTAAATTAAAAAAATGAGTGTCTTCAATTAGACAATAGCTTAAATTGTCTGAATATTTTTAAAATAAAAAAAAAGTTTGACTAAATCAAAATTTAATTTTGATACATATGTTAAACATGTAATAGTGAATTCTAATTCCTGTAACTTATTTTTAAACCAATATATTATTTTAAAGCATTTGATAAGGAAAGTGATTGAGTAATATTTTAAAACTTCTGTAAAAATCAATACTTGGAGATATATGATATATCATATATATATATATGTTCAATCAAAGAAATGGAACAACCCGATTATTTCAGTAATCTTTTTTTTTTTAATTTTTTTTCAGTAATCTTAAAGCAAAGGGGAAAATAAAAGGCTATGATTAGTCCAACAAGAGGGACTAGAAAATAAAAGCCACGAGACATGCAAATCAGCAAATGCAATCACGCAGCAAGCCCAAGTTTTGACTCTGATAAGCATCCACGACGCAGTAAAGTCGAGTCATCGAAATTTGATAAAAAGTACTTGAACCTTTCTTTTTTTTTTGTCAACCTAAAAAAAGGTACTTGAACTATGTATGTATGTTTCCAGTAAAATGCGATTCTAAATATATTATTTTCTGGAAATATTGTATATTACACTCGGTACAAATCATACGGATTTCTTCTTTTATAAATGCTAGAAACATATGAGGAAATTTTTTTCTTTTTTTCTTAGGAAATTATTGAAAAAACGGAGGGGACAGAGGGGAAATTGTAATTTGTACGTAATGTTCATTTATCGTTTTTCTCTTGATTTATTTATTTTTGTTCCATCTATATTTCTCCAAAACTCAATTGGTTCCAACTAAGTCCATTTTTTGTTTCAAACTAAGTTACTGAAACCCGAACCAAGCCGAGTACTATAAGATTTGGTTCCAATTGTGGTGCGTCTAAGTCTCAGATTTGTTTACATGGTTCAAGCCAAACCAAAGCAAAGTAAAGTTTAATTATTTGTTAATCAATCAATATATTTTTAATTGATCTCATGCCCGAAAAATGAAACTGAATAAATATTGATTTTTGAGCAAAAACTCAGACTAAATTTTGGAATACATATGTGTAAACATCTTTACTTTCATCATTGGAAACGTTAATCAAACTACACCTTACTTGCATGCTGTTTTTTCTTCCGTAGGATGATATTATAACGACAGAATTTGATTCATTACATCGGATTTTACTCTTGTAATTAGTTTTACCATATGGCATGCACAACAATATGCACACCAGTTTTTAACCCAAATAAAAAACAATATGCACCCCAGTACATGCTGTGCTTGAAGGAGTCCACGTGGGGATGACAAAGAAATATAGTCGTTGGTCGTTGTGTCGTGTGTGTGTATGTTTCCTTTTTCTCGTGCTTGCAAATATGAGAATTGTGACGTCTCCTTAAGTTTCCATAGACAAAGGAACTCTCATTAGGCCCTCTCTTTACGATGAGCCATTCGTTACGCCCCCTCTCTTCCTTCGCCTTTTCCTTTTAAACGTTTAATTTTTCTCTATTTATAGACAGTATATGATTACGTATGACAACTTCTCTTCTCGCTAGTATATTACGTATGATTTACATCACAAATAATGGGCATGGTTTGACCGGTTTCACGGTTTGGAACTTACACCGATATATTTATGTATAATAGAACCTTCTTTACGAAAACTCAACGACTTTTCAGAGTATATATGTTTGGTCCGCCCCAGTCTTATAGCTCTAACACCGCGAACAAATCTATATTCAACCACACAAAAAAAAAAAAAAAAAACAAGAATAATTTGTGGCTAAAATTAACGTTTGTCATCCTTGCATATGACAGGCCCACTTCATTATTTTGGTCATTTTTAAAGTAGATCAATTTCTGAGAGAAGTGCTAACTGCTGATTACGCAAGCATTCACCTAAAAAAATGCATAAAGAATTTGTTTGATTAAAGTGGTAAGTTATATTAAGAACAACTAAAAATCACTTAATTAGTTTTGAAAATTGGGTAGTAAAAGTAGTTCCACAAATGCCTCAATGCCCGTAACAATGATCTCTCATGCATTGAACATGATTTGGGACGATGAAATTTCCCAATATTCATTTTTTAACACCCAATTAGATATATTTTTAGTAATTAAAAAAAAAATAGATATATTTTCTTATGTTGGAAAAAAAAAATATATGGTTTTTTCTATCAGGTGATCTTATTTCTAGTGTACTTATAAAACAAAGATGTTCTTATCCTCTTTGGATATGTCTCTTTAACTTGTCTACGTTCGTGCTATCGCAAAAATAATTTAGGCTAAAATAAGCCAAACAGCGAAACAAGTTAATTGCCTTGTGTCGTTTGTAATACTTGATTAAATTCATCACCTCTTAATTACCCTATTTTTTTTTAAATGCAAAATAAATACGATTAATGCGTTTGTAAAGTTGCATTTTACCAAAAATCATGACAATATATCGACTTGATTAGTAAGAAGAAAAAATACCGATATATTAACAGTTATATATTCGTTTTGTATACTAAATGGTACATAAACGATAAAATTGTATACTTTTTTAGTTTTTTTCAAGAATAAAATTGTATTCTTACTCGTTATTTTAATTTAATGGACATACTTATCAGAGTAAATAAAGACATAATAACTAAATTTATATTTAACGTTTTCAAAAAGAAAACTAAATTTATATTTAAATCGGAACTGCTGACTTGATAGTTGATATAATGAATTTATAATTTTATTTGAACTCAGAATTTTTGTTTCAGCTAATTTAATTTGTTCGCCGATTAGTCTTATATTTAGTCAGAGAGAACTCCGAGACCACAAAATCATAACCAACACTTAAATCGAATCACCATTTGACACGTTTTTGTGTCTGCTACACCAACAACTTCTTCAGCGGACGCTGTCTCTCATTCCACATCGCTTTTGTACCTGTGTATGATTATTAAAACAAAATACGAAGATGTGGTGCGATAGCAAATCATGTGAAGAGTTTGGTTTATTCTCTCTCTCTCTCGATCCACTTCTTCTCATACAATAATATAATATAATATAAATTTATATGAAATAAAGTAACAAATAAGCATATACATATATGATTTCTAGAGTATTGTTCATAACAAAGTCCTAGTTTTATCTTTTATATAAACACATACATACAAACCAAGCATGGCGGCTCATTACTCATTTGTCTCAACCTTAAAAAAAAAAAAGATAGAGAGGAAGAAGAGAACGAGTGTAACAGCGTAGGGAGCTTAAAAACCGTCAAGTACTCGATCGGAACCTAAGCACGGACCTGAGGATCGGGGTCAGCTTTGGGACATCCTCAGGACCTCAGGGGCACAATATTTCAACGGTGGTTACGGGTATTTCGTTGCAGCTCCGGCGGAGGAGGAGGAGGAGGAGGAAGAGAACGAGTGTAACAGCTAGGGAGCTTCTACGTGAAGGTGAACATGGAGGGAGTTCCTATTGGAAGAAAGATCGATCTAATGTCTCTTAATGGCTATCATGATTTGATCAGAACCCTTGATTTCATGTTCAACGAATCCATTCTCTGTAAAAATATATATAATTCATACATGCAAATATCTGTGTCTATAGGTTCGACTGGTGCGTAGAATTCACTTAGAAAAAATACTGCCAATTACTATTTCAAATTTTTCCCCGTCGAAAATAAATGATAATTGACATCCGCCCATTACTATTTCAAACTTTTCCCCGTCGAAAATAAATGATAATTGACATCCGCCCATTACTATTTCAAAGGGTTTTGTTTAATTGTTTGTCAAAGTTATCCAAATGTTAGAGTTTACATACTGTGCAGAGTGTATAGGTATAATGGGTGAATCGTAAATATAATGAATTGTGATAGCAATTTTTTTTTAAAAAAATGGAAACAGGGGCTGAAGAAGAAGAGTCATGCATGTGCTAAAGTACGCGGATAAGGAAGGTGACTCGATGATGGTTGGGGACGTTCCTTGGAAGTTGGAAGTAAGCACTCATATTCCTTAAAAAAAAAGTTTAGTTATTTCCTTAATTAGATTGTTATGTAGAAATTAAATAGCATCCTTAAATATCTGTTTTTTTTATTTATGGGTTTTTCTTTGTAGGATGTTCTTGTCTAGGGTGAGAAGACTGAAGATTTCAAGAGCTTACCACTACTAATATATAAGTCTCTACTTTGTGTTTAATTCCAAGTAATGCCAAGAAAACGTTTTTGTCAAATGGGTGTAAATCAATGGTTGGATATTTATTAGATTATTTTCGTTTTTCTTTTCGATTGTAGATAAATTCTGAACTCACTCTGATTATTATCCTGGGTAATAGTTATACACAGAAAAACACAAGAAAATAGCCACACACAAAAAAAAACAATTATCCAAGAAACAAACCAATCCTGGTTCGAGTTAATTAATTGTTTCAGCGGACCAAACCAATCAGACCGTTGGCCACTGAATTTATACATTTGGTTTAATTGTAGGATATACTTATTATTATGTAGAACATAATTATCAAGAACAGCGGGAGATAACTTCAAAAAATTTCGAGATTTTTTTGGATTCTATCATATACAGTAGATGACATTTTACCAGGAATCATGTGAAATAACATAACTCTCACCTGTATTTTTCTAATTTGTTTGGAACTAAATGGGCCTTCTTATTTGCGTAAACCCAAATTTAATTTCATCCATATATTTGTGGTATATACCCAAATTTAATTCCATCCATATATTTGTGGTATATACCCAATTTTAATTCCATCTAATATATTTGTGGTATATACCCAATTTTTTGGTTTGCTACATCCCACTTCTATAGGAATGTAGCATGTTTTTTTTTTTTATTCGAAAACAAAAAAACAACATTTATACGAAAAATTATAGTCCGCTTCAAAAGTAATATCATATCAAATCCACAATACTTATACTTTTAATTGCCACGAACCACTGTAATGTATTTAAAAAAAACTAGCAAAATATTCAAAACTAATGAGGATAAAAATCAAACATATTTTGATAAAATTGTTAGACACAAACATGGGCGGATCCAGTTATAGTAGAGGGGTGGCACGTGCCCCTGATTAATTTGACATAATTTTGTTTTTACTTAAGGAAAATTGTAATTATGTTGGTCAATTTGAACAATTTTTTCCTTATGCCCCCGTCACTCTAATTCGGTTGCACCCACTCATTGTTTATTTTATTTACTTCCAAAGTTTTAGCTTTTATAACCCTATTCTGCATTTATTAAATTTACTATTTCCTTATTGACAAAACAAAATCTTTTTCAAAATCAACGTTTATCTCATTTTTCCTTCTCCGAAAGTATTTTAAATGCTTTTGCCTTCCATTTTTCTTCTTACTTTTTCCTTATTAGACATTATTTCTATCCTTTTAGCTATATACTTCCAAAATATTATAATAATACTTATATAACTAACTTTAATATGCAAGTACGTGATAGCTCAATCTCAATTAGTAATTTTTTTTTGGAAAAACCTAATAATTTTTTTTTTTTTGCTTTAGGATTGATTTGTTTTCTTTCTAACAGTTTTGTTAACAATAAAAGATATCATATCTGGTTTTCTATGGTTGTAAATCACAATCTAAAATTAAGACTAAAACCTGCATAAAATTCATAACATTATATTTTATGTAGTGTTAGCTAATATTTATACTAGTAATGAATCCGACCATAGAAATTTGAAACTGATTAAAAACAGAAAACCCAAATATAATTATATTCAATAGTATTTTTAATATTTTGCATCGTAAATATTATATTATATATGCCCTCGATAAAAAATACAAAATTGTCAACTGACGATAGCTGTCACCGTAATGAAAATGTGATGTTTTTGATATTCTTGTTTTGATCACGAAATCTCAAATTGTATATATATCTACATTGTCGTTGATATATACTACCAATAATAAAAAAGAGAGAAAAATTACCCAAAATGCTGAAAAAATTGAAAAACAACAAAATTATATAACAGGGCATAATTGACAAAAAAATAAAAATAAAGGGGCATAAAGAGAAATGGCTTTAAGAAGCGGCACTGAGATGAAGTTGCACCAACGAAGACTAAACTCCGTCTTGGATATTGATCAAAGTATGTCTGCAATTCGGGTCGGTTCGGGTTGGTTTTCTCGGTTTTTGGATTATTTGATTTTTAAAAATATCACCGAAAATAACCGAAATTAATTTCGGTTCGGGTATCGGGTTTTTCAGGTTTTGAATTTTTAACCGAAATAAAACCGAATTTTTTGATTTATTCGGATAAAACCGAGTTATTTATGATATTTCGGATAATTCGGATTGGTTCGGGTATTTTTGGTTTCTTCGGTTCGGGATTTATATATATTTTTCAAGATTTCGGTATGATTTCAGTTTAATTTTGGTTAATTTTGGGTTTAAAAAAAAACGGGTACCCGGGTGGGCATTCGGTTATTCGGTTCGGTTCGGTTTGGATTATTCGGGTTTCGGTTTTTTCGGGTTCTAAAAATTAGGTTCCATTCGGGAATAATTGTATTTCAGTTCGGTTCGGTTTTATCTAATTCGGTTCGGTTCGGTTTTTGTTTCTGTTTTTTATTCGGTTCGGATTTAGATCAAAAATTATATTTTAAAATAATAACTAATTAATTTTAGTTAATATTATAGATTTTTAATATATTTAAATGTATTTTTCTATATATTTAACTAAAAATATTAGTTTGTTATAGATTTTTAGTATATTTAAATGTATTTTCTTATATATCTAATTAAAAGTTTTAATATATTACAGATTTTTAGTATGTTTTGATTTTTGAATGTATTTTTTTATATATTTTGGTTTATTCGGGTAATTTCGTTCGGTTTTATTTAATTCGGATTCGGTTTGGTTCGGGTTCGGGTAATTCGGTATACAATTTTCTATTCCATTTAGATTATTTTCTAATTCGGTTCGAGTTCGGGTTCGGGAATTTCGGTTATGTTCGGGACGGTTCGGTTCGGTTTGGGAATTTTGCCCGCCTCTACCCGATCGATTCGGCGAACCGAACAGAACCGAGAACCGAATCAATTTTGAAATGTTTTTGATCGGGTAATTAACTAGAACCGATTCTGAACCGAAAACTGAAAATTTCAGTTCGGTTCGGTTCGGGTAATTTTGGCATGGCTAGATCAAAGTCTCGTGCTTTCCTTTCTCAAAGATGATTCCGTTCTTAACGACGGTGATCACGTCAGCGTTCTTAGTCCGGTTAACTTTTAATTCTAAGCTGCTCCGTAGAAGCTTCTCCTCCTTGTTCTCTTCGCTTGGATGAGTTGGGCCCGTTTCAAAACCATTCATGTATGGGCTTCCATTAAATTAATAATTCACTCTAGGTTTTATTTATTTTTGTTACTGTATTCGGATATTTAGACAGTTGGGCCATTTTTTGGTTTTGTAGAATTTCAATTCTCATGAATTTAATAGAAAATTATTTAGCGAAAAAAAGAAAAAAGAAGCTTATTCTGATGTTTATCAATTGGCAGCTTTATTATGGTAAAGGTTGTAATGCCAGAGAAATCATTACCGTAAGATCATTACTTAAAGGAATAGAAGACGACATCATCACCATCTGCAAGAATTTTAATATAGTTCTTTTATTTTAAATATATACAATCATTTGCATCTTAAAAATTGATTTTTGTTTTTAAAACTATATACTTTAATATATTAAAGTAACGATTTCAAAACAAAAATATATAAAAGTAAAGCATAATTTTATTGGTTCTGGACAAAAGAAAAAAATATATTATATGATCTAGCATTACTGTTTAGATCAATGTTGATATTGATATAAATTTGATAGTTTATATAATTAATTTAGAAAAATATTTTATTTAGAAAAATCAATAGTGTATTATAGGGGTGGAACAGATCCGAATATCCTGAAATTTGAGAATATCCGGATCCGGCGGATCCGAACTTTTACTATCCGGATCCGGATCCGTGGTTTCCGGATATCCAGTTTTCGGATATCTGCCCAAATATTAAGATATCCGCGGATATCCGGATCCAGATCCGGATTCAGGAAAAAAAAATAATATTAAATATTAAATATGATGATGAAATTAAAATTTTTAAAAATATGTTTTTAAAGAAATAAAATCTGATCTCTATAAAATTTATTTAAATATTATTTTTATTTATTTTATATATA
>OVAY01003463.1:0-11135 GCA_900406395.1 Kernera saxatilis
ATCAGCTCGGTGGCGCTCGCTTCCCTCCTCATGCCGGGTTCATTTTGGGCTTTGCACCGGGCTGCGTGGGCTTTTCACTGATGGGCCGACCTCCAGGGCTGTAGAGAAGATGAGCTAAGTTCTCTCGGGTTAGTTGCGAGGGTGCTAAACCCGATACTAACAGTAAGTCCCCCCCAGTTCGACGAGCTGAGGGTTTCGAAATCGTCGAATTTGAAGGAACGGTGATAGCTCGGGAGAATCTTTAGCTCGATCTGAATCATCTGATTGCGGAATATCTCGGGACTTGTACTCTGACAAGTGTCTTGTCACGCTGACGTGTCAAATGGGAGGCGAAACGTCGCGTAGGGCGGAATACGGAGCGTCTCCTCTTTCGGCTATAAATAACGTCTCCTTCCTCATTTCCGTGTTTGCGCCCTCTCTCTCTAAAAAGGTATTCCTCTTTTTCTCTGCCTTCTCTCTAGAATTATTTCAATTTCCGGCCAATTTCTCCGGTCTGTTTTAATTTTCCGATCACTCGCTTCAGCTCGTTTGAATTTCCCGGTCAATTTTCCGACCTGCTTAAATTTTCCGATTACCTTCTGCGATCTGCATAAGTTTTCAGATCTATCGTCGAAATATCTTCCCAGATTCATGACGAGAGCGGGCAAACAGGTGATTGTTTCGTCGAGTTCTTCTGAGAGCTCGTTGGAAGAAGTACTTGCTCGGTACGGCCTTGCTGTTGCTCCTGCCGAGGTCCCTTTGCCCACGAATTGTCTTGATATTGTGGTGCCCTCTCTAAGGGATGATAGTAGCTTGGCTGATCCTCAAAACAGAGCTGATTCGCCGCTCGAGGAAGATCAAGTTGTCGATGGCCCGGTGTGCACTGACTATCAGGAGGTCGTTATGAATGATGGCAACGAGACGGATAATTCCCCGTTTGATTACATATCCGCACCTTTACCTAAGAATGAGAGGGTTCTTCGTAAATCCGAATCGACTCCAGATTCGATTCGTGCTGCTTTGCAGTACGGAGGTGGTAACGATCGAATTTCTTGGCGAAAGCCCACCGCGGACGAACGCCCATGGAATTGCCCTTATGGCTACATATGCGTATATGAATCTTTCTTCACTGATTGTCGACTTCGTCTTCCTCTTCCTCGCCTGGTTACCTCGTATCCCCACCGGCGCGGTCTAGCTCTTTCTCAATTGAATACTTTGGCCATTTACAATATGATGGCGACGCTTACTCTCGGCGCCAAAGCCGACGTGCCGGTGGGAACTCGTTTTTTTGAGGAAATCACATCCATCAAGCGTGGGCTGCGCGGCACTTTTTATGTCTCCATGAGAGCGAAATACAATATCTTAACTGGACCGAAGTATTCGAAAGTCAGCAAGTGGAACTCCAGATATTTTTTTATGAAGGTCTCCGGAGATTCAGTGGAAGATCTCGACATACCCATCAGAAGACATTGGAACATTTACCCCGGTAGATTTCGGTGCTTTCTGTGATCTTAGCTCGGGTTATACTGATTCTGATTTTTCTTTTTGTCTTGCAGTGAAAGTGCACATTGCCGCAAAATTCCCACGCAACTTCTGGGATAACGTCGAGAAAATTCGGGCGCTTTCTTGGAGGACTTGGCAAGAACTCGGCACAGAAAGAATCGAAGCCGCACTGAGAAGGATGGGCAAAGTTAAACAGCAAGACGACCTGTGATGCTGATGGGTTAGCTGGGCGGGCGCCCGAACAATTGCCGATGAGCTCGCGATGGTCGCTTTTGACCCTTCCGGGAGAAATCCCTCCGAACTGGTTGAGAATATCATCCCGCCTTCCGATCGGATCATTGAGGGAGATCGCGATCGCTCTGCCGATTTGGGCGATTTGGTTGCTTCTCCGGTTGAGCCTGCGAGCAAGAAGAAGAAGCGAAAGAGAAAATCTGGAGGGTCTAATTCCAAAGATCTTGTCGTTGAGGCTGCAAAGGGGGCCGATCTGCCTTAGGCGGTTCCCTAAAAAGTAAAGGTTAAGGCACATGAGTCGGGCCAGCAGGCTCTTACGACGACAGGCCTGGAGAACAATGATCCTCCGAGGGTGCGTTCTGAAATGGAGGAAGGGAACAAAGCGCCAGTTACCGTGGGCGAGGTGCCCGGGGTCATTCTGGGGAAATTACCGTGCTTGGCTGGGTTTTCAATTTTTCTTCCTTCGCTTCACCCTGCCCTTGGAATCATTCGCTCTGACGATCGAGACTCCTGCGCGCAGATGCTGAGGAACTTCCGTGTCGGTAGTAGCCCGCTGCCTCCGGTTCCCGACCTGGTCGAACGAAAGCTTTACCTCTCGTTTGCGCATTCCGCTGTGCAGGTCGGTTTTTACTTTCCATTTGTCTTGTTAGGTATCTTTCTATTTGATATACTGACCGGCGAAATATTTATTGTAGATGCTTAGTTGTGCCAATGATGTCATTGGAGCATACGATCGACGAGCGGTAGAATCCGTCAGCCAGGTCTCTGCATTCGAGGAGGCCCAGAAGGCCAATGATCGAATGAAGAAGGAGTTCTTCACGTTCAAGAAGGAGCATACCGAATTGGAGCTACGATCCGCGGATCTGCTCGAGACGAATGCCGCACTCGCTGGCGAGCTCGATGAGAGGAAGAAAACCGAGGTTGATTTACTGAGAAGGAACGCCTAGGTAATTTCTGAGCTTCAGGCTACTGATGCCAAACTCTCCGAGACAGTTTTGGAGAACGCCAAACTGAAGGCCGCCCTCGACAAACTCCAATTGGACTTTTCGCTTGAGACAACCAGACTCAGAGCATCTCGAGACGAAGCAGTTCGCAACGTTGCGAAGAAAGCTCAGACTCGGCTGAATCGGGTTCATGCCTATCTTTCCGAGGAGACCTTGGTTGTGCAACCGAAGGTTTGTTTATCCGATCAGGCCACTAGCGCGCATCGCGCTCTCGAACTCTTGACCGGGAAGGGAATCAGCGTTGACCTTGCCTACCTCGAAAAAGTAAGCCGAGACGAGGATGATCTGGAGACCGAAATCTTGGCTATGGACGTGATCGAGCTTACCGACACCGATCTCTACATGACTCCATTCTGACCTAGGTCTCCGAAGGCCCGTGATGCACCTTCGGTTGAAGCCCCCACTAGTGTTCGGGAGCATGGTTCCAATCTTCAGCGGCTGACTCCGGACGTTGCTGCCGACCTGAGGACGCCGACTCCTCGAGAGGATGCTCTGGTCGACTCGTAGGTAGATCGGGAAGATTGCGCCATCTTAATTATCTTTTGAACTTAACCTCTCGGAGGCTGTTTGTAATAACTTGATTTTTTCCTTTTTAATCGTCACTACCTTTTGTCTTTTCCTTTTTGTTTTCCTCGAAAAACGAACAGTCGCCTTTAATGATATTTTTCTTTTTGCACGCGTTTGTCACTCCAAGCGACGCCTTGAATTGTGCGTTTTCCATTTTGCACGCGAGGCGGTTTTGTCAAAAAATGGAAGGCGGAGGGACGCCAACCGCCTTATTGAAGCTATAAATATAGAATTCGGATCTTCTTTTCATTCATTCCTTCGAAATTTTTCTTTTTTCTACTTTTCATAATGGTTTTCTCTTCCGACTCCTCCAGCAGCTCTCGCTCACGCTCAAGATCTCCACCGCGCCGGATTACTAGGGTCGCAAGGGTCGATTCTGGGGTCATGGCTCCGACTCCTCCGTCGTGTGGTCCGGGGGCGAGCTCTTCTACTCCCCCTCCGCCCAGGTTTACCCCGGGTGAAGTTAAGGTCCCTTGGGGTTTTGTTGACTCCAAGCCCGATGACGAGGTCGATCGGGTCATGTCCTTGTGCGACGCGGTAAGTTTCTTGGTGGTTTGGAGACATTTTGCGAGTTTGGGAAGTGGCTTTACCTTTACTTGATTTCTTTTTTTACTGTTTACAGCTTAGGAAGAAGCACGCCGATTACTTGCGCATCCATGCCATTATCTCGAACAACCTGAGAGATCTTGAGGACAAAATCCGTCGCTTGGAGTCGCACCCACGGGACTGGGCCAGACTCGGCCTGGGGAAGGTTCATCCGATTCCGTTCTGCTTGTCCGATTGGATCAAGGAGATGCCGGCGGGGTGTTCGACCAATCACCAGCTCTTCAAGAGGTTCAGCGAGAAAGATGAAGATTGATCCTTCCTTTTCCTGTTTGTTTTAGGATTTGCTGCTTGTCGCTTTTCTTTTTTCTTTCAGACATTGTTTTTGCTGCCCGTTTTGAGGCCCTTTTCTTTCTGTACATTTTTTTTTAACGGTCCTGATCCGTTTTAGTTCATCTTTGGAGCAATCATTCATGTCGCCGTGATTATGCAAACCTGAACGTCCGATTTCCTTACTCAATACTTCTGGTCATTTAACATCTCACGACGACCTGCGACTTTTATTTCCCCCTTTAGCTCGGATTAGCACACATGATAATTGTCTTGACGCGACCTAGTAATTACTGAATCATAGGGTTTTCACTTGAAGATATGCGGCGGCATGCGCCGAGCTTCGAGGCGTCTGTCTTTTGACTAAGTATGACCCTGGTGGTTGATCGTGCGTTCAAACGACCAACGGGCTTTCCGTGCTATATTTTTATGTTTTTTCTTTGTGAGGTTTCGACCTTGCTTATTCTTATGTAACTTCTTTTATCCGACTTTTTAAAAGAGCTTCTACGTTCGTGAAATGCGTCCTTCATTCTAAAGATAAACGGGGGATCTTCATTCGATTTACGATTGTTTGGACTTGGGCGCGATGAATGGTTTTTGACCCATTATTGCTCCCTTAGCTCGGGTGAGAAATAATCCTTGTCTTACTGTCTTTCTCTTAGTCCCGGGTGCGGGGAACGGTTCTCGGCTTGCTCTCGTTCTTCTAGCTCGGGTGCAAGGAATGGTCCTCGGCTTACTCCCGTTCTTCTAGCTCGGGTGCAAGGAATGGTCCTCGGCTTACTCCCGTTCTTCTAGCTCGGGTGCGAGGAATGGTCCTCGGCTTATTCCCGTTCTTCTAGCTCGGGTGCGAAGAATGGTCCCCGGCTTATTCCCGTTCTTCTAGCTCGGGTGCAAGGAATGGTCCTCGGCTTACTCCCATTATTCTAGCTCGGGTGCAAAGAATGGTCATCGGCTTACTCCCGTTCTTCTACATATGTAGGTCGGGTACGTATGCTTATTGTACTTAAAATATCATAAGACACGTGATAAACGAAAAAGGGGATTTTATTAAGATTTATGGCTGCGTCGTTTCATGGACTGCCTACGTACCCGAAAAGGATCAAGCCATCCGTAGTTCGGTTTACAACGAGTTTTACCTCAAAGTAAAGGTATGACTGTGCCGTTTTACGGGCTGCCTACGTACCCGAGAGGGATCAAGTCACTCGTAGTTCGGGTTGCTCCGAGAGTGTACTCGGGATTTTTTTTTTTTTTTTTTTTTNTTTTTTTTTTTTTTTGACTGAGAGGGATCAGATTCATGGCGTTCCATGAGTGGGGAATTTGATCGCCGCTCATACTCATCAGCTCATATACTCCGGGTTGAACGACCTTTGATACTTGATAAGGTCCTTCCCAGTTGGCGCCGAGCTTCCCTGCATCTTTTTCCTTGGTGTTTTCGAAAACTTTTCGCAGTACTAGGTCGCCCTCTTCGAATTGCCGAGCTCTGACTTTTTTGTTGTAATACTTTGCCGCCAAGCTTTGGTAGTTTTGAATCCTTCGTAGTGCTTGATCCCGTGCTTCTTCGACCGTGTCGAGATTATCGATGAGCATTGCGTCATTGAGCGCAGTATCCTGGGTCAGCATGATCCTGCGGAGGCTAGGCACATTGGCTTCAGCCGGTATCACCGCCTCCAGACCGTATGCTAATGAGAACGGCATGCGGTTAGTAGACCGGCATGGAGTAGTTCGGTGTGACCATAAGACTCCGTCGAGTTCATCAGCCCAAAGTCCTTTCTTATCTTCCAGGCATTTTTTCAGGCCGTCGACGATGGTTTTGTTCGTTGCCTCCGCTTGGCCGTTCCCTTTTGGATACCGCGGTGTTGATTTATTCAGTCTTATCGCCCATCTTGAACAGAACCCTTCGAATATGGTACCAATGAATTGCGAGCCGTTATCCGTGACGATCTCATAAGGCAGCCCATGTTGGCAGATGATGTTCTTCCAGACGAATTTCTGAACCGTCTTACCGAGTATTTGGGAGTAGGACTCCGATTCTACCCACTTGGTAAAATAGTCCGTCATTACCAGCAGGAAACGCTTTTGGCGGCATGGCGGGAATGGTCCGACGATGTCCATAGCCCATCTCATGAAAGGGTACGGTGTGGCCGCTGTGTGGAGCAGTTCGGATGGGACATGTATGGTCGGGGCATGTCTTTGGCATATTTCGCATTGGCTGGCGTACTTCTCGCAGTCCGCTGTCATAGTTGGCCAGAAGTATCCTTGTTTCTTCACTTTGAGTGCCAAGGCTCGCCCTCCTAAATGAATTCTGCACGCCCCTTCGTGTATTTCAGTCATGATTCTCTGCGCTTCGCTGCCATTCACACACGTTAGTAGTATACCGGACGCACTCCAACGAAACAGATTTCCATCGAGGAGGGTATACAGCGCAGATCGTATCTTCAATCGTCGGGCAGCCCATTTGTCCTTGGGGACTTCACCGTCGGCTATATAAAGCTTTATTTTGTCTCGCCAGTCGACGAGCAAGGCGGCTTGCTTTTCTTCGAGTGGCTCTTCGTCCTCTCGGCACATGAGTTCGTGATTCCCCACGAACAAGCTTGCTCCTGGGGGTGTGATGCTTGGTTCTTCGATCTCCTGGATGGGAATGGTTTGCCGCACTGTAGGGTCCGTACTGGAGGCAAGCGCTGCCAGGGCGTCAGCCGAGCTATTATCTGAACGAGGTATCCTGGTAAGGTTAAATGACTCGAACTCTTTTATCAGTTCCTGGACAACCCGGAGGTATGCATCCATTTTTTTCATTCCTTGCTTCGTATTCTCCGTTGAACTGGTTGGCGACGAGCTGTGAGTCGCAGAAAGCATGGATATGCCGAGCTCCGATTTCCTTAGCCAATCGTAGGCCGGCGATCAAGGCCTCGTATTCCGCTTCGTTATTAGATGCACGAAAACCCAGGCTGAACGATTGTTCGAAGACTTCTCCCGTAGGTGATTGTAGTCGAACCCCAATTCCTGATTTTCTGCTGGTCGCCGATCCGTCGACATGCATAGTCCAAAATTCCTCTAGAGGTTTCTCCCCAGATGTCAGTTCGAGGGAGAGTTCTACTAGGAAGTCTGCTAGGACTTGTGATTTTGCGCTGGTCCGATTTCTGTACTCTACGTTGTATTCACTCAATTCAATAGCCCACTTGGCCAATCGGCCTGACTGACTGGGACTATGGAGGATAGTACGCAATGGCTGTCCGGACAATACAGCTATTGTATGGGACTGGAAATACGGTCGCAGCTTCCGAACTGCTACCACTACGGCAAATGCGAGTTTTTCCATCATTGGGTACTAGGTTTCAGTCCCGTCTAGGGTTTTGCTGACGTAGAATATCGGCTTTTGCTCGCCTCGATCTTCCCTTATCAAAACACCGATTATCGCCGTGTTAGAGACGGTGATATATAGGAACAGGATTTCTCCGTCCTCGGGTTTTGCCAGTATGGGTGGGGTGGAGAGCTCGGCAAAGGCATCTTCGTACTTCTCATCCCATTCGAACCGCTTATTACCTCTGAGGAGTTGGTAGAAAGGCAGACACTTGTCGGTCGATCTGGAGATGAAGCGGTTCAGCGCCGCGATTCGTCCCGTCAGTCGTTGGACTTCACGAGTATTCCTCGGGGATGGTAGGTTGATAATCGCGTCGATTTGCTTCGGGTTCGCCTCTATTTCTCGCTGGGTGACAATGTACCCTAGGAATTCTCCGGACGTGACTGCAAACGTACACTTTGCTGGATTGAGCTTCATTCCGTACTCGTTTAAGATCTGGAAACAGGTGGTCAAGTGTCCGATATGATCTGAAGCTGACTGGGATTTTACCAGCATGTCGTCGATGTAAACTTCCATCGATTTACCGAGCTGGTCCGCGAACATCCTGTTAACCAGACGCTGGTAGGTGGCCCCTGCGTTTTTGAATCCGAAGGGCATAACCTTGTAGCAATACGTTCCGCGGTCGGTGATAAAGGCCATCTTATCTCTATCGTGGCGATACATCATGATCTGATTATAACCGGAAAAGGCGTCCATGAACGACAATAGCTCATTCCCAGCTGTCGCTTCGACCAACCGATCTATATGCGGCAATGGGTAGCTATCCTTCGGACACGCCTTGTTCAGGTCGGTGAAGTCCACACAAACTCTCGTCTTACCATTCTTCTTCTGCACCACAACGGAGTTTGCCAACCACTCGGATATTTGACTTCCATAATCGAGCCGGCGCCCAGCAGTCTTTCCACCTCGTCGTTGACCGCCCTAGATCTTTCTGGTCCGAGCTTTCGCCTTTTCTGTTTGATTGGCTTATAGGTCGGGTCGACGTTGAGTTCGTGACAGGTGATCGTAGGATCGATCCCTTTCATATCACTTATTGACCAGGCGAATGTTGCGATGTTCTGTCGTAAGAAACTGATGAGTTCGTCCTTTATAGTTTGGTTTAGCTCGGAACCAATCCCGACGCGTCGTTCTGGTTTTTCCTCATCGATGTTCACTTGCTCCACGAGCTCCTTTTTTGGATCGATCCCAGCTGTAGGCTCGTCTCTCATGTTCAGGTCGACCATGCAACATTTTTCCGACTTGTTCCTCATCTTCCGTTCTGCCACAAAGCACGTCCTGGCCATCCGTTGGTTACCCCTCACCGTGAAAGTACCCTTTGGGATTGGAAACTTGATGCATTGATGATACGACGAAGGTACGGCCTTCATAGCATGAATCCAGGGGGTTCCTAAAATGATGTTATAGATCGCGGGTTTGTCCATGACGACGAATTTAACCATTTTTATTATACCTCCCGCGTAGACCGGTAGGTTCACCGTTCCATAGGTCATCTGAGATTCTCCATCGAATCCCGTTAGGGGACGTATATCCGGTTTAACTTCTAGATCCTTGAATTCAGCTTTGTCCAAGGTTTCTTTGAATATCAGGTCCACCGAGCTCCCCGTATCGATGAGTATGCGCGTCATCTGTGTGTCTTTCGCGCGTCATCTGTGTGTCTCCTACGTTCAACTCGACCACTAGGGGGTCATTGTGAGGTTGATCGACGCCCTCGAGATCGGCTGCCGTGAAAGTTATGGAAGCCGTATAGCCTTCATGTTCCATTGGTTTTGTATCCTGGGATCCCGCCTTCCTCTCGTAGTCTTTAATTGACCGTACCGAATCGTTACAGGTTTGGAGTCCTCCCATGATCATATTGACCCGTCTCCTTACGGCTGGTGGAGGGTTCTCTGGATCTCCTTGGCCGTCATCACGTCTTGGAGGGTCAGTGTTGGGGCACTTCCGCTTGTCGCCTGCCGCTGTTCCTCTCGGCCCTAGGACGTCCTTCTTCATGGGTCCGTCCCCTGTTTTCACCGCGTCTGTCCGTCCGATCGTCTAGGTTTATTTCCCCACGTCGATACTTTTCGAGGAGTTGATCCGACAGGATCCTGCATTTAGCCGTGTTGTGCCCGTCGAATTTGTGAAAGTCGCAGTACGGACGGTTAGCGCGGGGCCTTTCGGTTCGTGTCCATTTGTTCCATGGTTGCGCGGGTTGCGTATCGCCGACGTAGCACGTTGCGACGGGAGCGACCCTGTCCCTCCCGCTTCTACCAATTAGCTCGGTCCTCAGGTCCGTCTTGCGGTAGTCCTTATTCATATGTTGCTGGGGCTCGTGGTATCCTTTCTGCGGCTTATCCTTCACGTTCGTCGGCCTCCCTAAGTCGATCTTCTTTGCTCGAGCGGCGTTAGCATCATCGATTTCGATGAAGCCGTTGGATCGATGGAAAGCATCCTCCAAATCTATAGGTCGGTGCAAGGTTATCTCGTTCCGATAGAGCGAATCAAGCTTTAATCCGTGTTTGAGGGCTGATATTGCGGCGTCATTGTCTACTTTGATATTAGAGGCGACGGCTTTAAAGCGACTTATGAAAGCTCGCAGGGTCTCGTTTGGTTCCTGCCTTAATGCCCATAGATCCGCGCTAGAAGTCTTCTTTTGTAAGTACATTGAGTAATGCTTGACGAACTTCATGGTCAGTTCCTTAAAACTCTTGATCGAGCGGGGGGCGAGCTGGGAGAACCATGTCAATGCCGCTCCTAATAAGCTTTCCACGAACAACTGGCATAACCCGGCTTCTTCTTCCTGTGGTTGCAGGCCGGCCCGCCTGGATGCAGCGGTGAAGGCTACGAGATGATGTGATGGATCGCTTTTGCCTTCGTACATGGGTAACCTTAGCTTGATAGAGTTCCTTATAGGGACGCTCGCGATGTGGTCTGCGAAGGGTGTTTGTTGAGTTCCTTCGATTATTCGTGCGATCTCTGGGCAGAGCTCGTCACCTGGTGAACCCTTGAATTCATCTCCTGCAGTTCGGCTTTCATACGTTCGATCTCCTGCGCTTGAGCTTCATATCGTTCGGTTGAGGAAGTTGGTAGAGAGGTCGTTACGCCGTCTGGGCCGCTTCCTGACGTGTGGCCAACTTGTTGGAATGCAGGTAGTAAGTTACGTCGGATGGGACGAATTTCAGCTCCCGTGCTCTGTGCCAGGGCATCCAGGATCAGGTTGAAACGACTATCGGATGTGGCTTGTGCCGTATGCATCTCGGCAAGTTGTCCTTGGACGACCTGGTTCTGTTGAGTTAGGTTCCGCACCATATCCTGCAAAGTTTGTTCTTCGCCCTCATCGCGCCTTTGTGTTGGCGGGTCCCGAGTTTGATGAACCCCGACGTCGTCTTCGGGTGTTTCGTCCCTGTCACCTTCGCCGCTTCCAATCCTTGCTACTTCTGGGACGCGTCCATCCACACCATTGATGCGCTCGCCCTCGGGGTGTAGTGTTTCATCGACTGGTGCTGCTGGTGGTATCACCGGAAGTGTCATGTTCCCTAGATCTTTGGTTTCTTTTGAGAGTATTCTACCCGGCCCCACGGTGGGCGCCAAAATGTGAGTGCAAGATTAACTCAAGAGATAACTTGTTAATGGGACTGGGTAAA
>OVAY01003464.1:0-11132 GCA_900406395.1 Kernera saxatilis
GACTACTCAAATATGATCCATTTATCCTCGCGTCACAAGCAGACCAGGTATGAATTACCAAAATTGCATATTTAGATACTCACTTGTCTTAACAGTTGTGTATGTATCAAATTTGTAATAAATTGTTATAGGTGTGCTACATTAGATATCCTCGAGTTACGCATATACAAGACCCTTGGATCACAGTGACGCCGATAAACCCTCGAGGAAGAGTACATGGAGTGGCTGAGCATGATCCTTTAAAAGCAAGTGGATGTTTTGAGATGGCACCGGTTGAGCATTCCCTTGAAGTCGACCTTGTTGTAGACTTCACACAATTCGGCGATTTTGACGAAGTGCATTCGGAGTGAGTTGAATCATTAGGCGAATTTGACGACGATTCAGACTCAGTTCCTTCAGATTATTCTTCTAATTCAGAGTAGTTTTTTATCTTCAATAATTTCTTATGTACTCTATTATTTTATGTACTCGCTTATTTTCGCTGTTAAATATCATCGGAAGATAATTTCTCGTTTGGAAAATTAAGCCGTTAGAGGTTCTTGGAGAAAAAGAATGATTTTGTGTGTTCTTGTTGATTATTTCTTTTATTTTTATTGGGGAAACATATTTGATATGAGAAAATATAAAATATCTATTTTAACGAAACAAAATATCAAATATCCCGACGGATGTTTTAAATGACGGCTTCCAATCATTAGACAACGATCAGATCACGACTATATAAATAAATATATATTTCCGTCGGGAATCCGTCGGTAATCCCCAGTAATTCCAATCATTAAACATAGATCATATCATGACTATATAAATAAATATATACTTCCGTCGAGAATCCGACGGATAATTTAAATAAATTAATATCCGTCGGGAATCCGTAGGAAATTAATTCCCGACAGATTCCCGATGGCTTTCTTTAGATTTAGGGTTTAGGGTTTCGTATATGGATTCCTATATCAGTTATTAGTCATACGCATGTTTTAGTAAACTTATAATGTATCTTATGCATAAAATAAAGTCAAATTTATACTTTAAAAAATGTATTATTACAAACAAAACTCTTAGTGTTTATACAATGTATGTTATGTTAATGTGTTTGTGATAATGTTAAGTATTAGACATTATACCGTTTCTGATGTTTGTACTTGGTTTTCAAGGTTCTTGTAGCTCTAAAACCTTTTAAGTTGATCACACAATCGTTACGAGACATTCCGATTCAAAATTCGATACCCTAGAACCGTGAGGAAGTCGTCGGGATAATTACCGACGGAAACCAAATATCTATCCGTCAGGAATTACCGACGAAATTTCCGACGGATCGTAATTAAAACCCCGCGAAACTTCTCGAAATTTTTAGGGAACGCGCGCAATTAAATTTTCATTTATTTCGGTTAATTGACCGACGGATTAAAAAGTAGTAGTTATAAGAATACCGTTATCTAGTCCTAAGGAGGGGAGTTCATAAGAGAAGAACCCCCAACAACTCACCGGAGAATAAAGCTTGTTCAGGTTAGCAGCGGTCGGAGTAACCGAGGAATGATTCCTTGGACTCTAGACTATAAATCACGCCATTATGCTAGTCTTAATTAGTGAACCTCAAGAATTAGATGATAAGCTTATAGATTTGAAGCCATATGTTTAAAACCAGCTCCTTAATGGATACCATATGGCTATCAACGACATTCCACTATTCATTAGATGCGTAATTGTTCCTAAGGAGGAAAGCCTTTAGGAAATAGATTCTGCAAATCGAGCATCTATCAACCTTGAGCATTCGCATACAAGAACATGATAATGTACCACACGTCATCTTCATATTCTAGCATTAGCCTTGCATGAAGAGTGATATGGCATATTTGACATTTGATAGAATATGATAACTACTTGAGCTTTATTTGGATTATTTTTTTTGTTTTCAAGAAGTTTTAGCTAGTATTGTTCTAGATAGAGATTCTAGATATATGTCCCAATTATTGGCAAGTATCCTAGCTAGTTCTATGTATGCATATATATATATATATATATATATCGCATTCCATCCGAAGGCTAGTGGACAAACGGAGAGGACAAATCATATGTTTGAAGACATGCTGAAATCGTATACATTGTGATGAGACAGATCATGGGACAAACATCTACTACTCGTAAAGCTCTCTTACAACAACATATATCACGTAAGAATAAAAATGTATATATACGAAGCTCTACATAAAAGATTGTGTCGCTTGCCATTATGTTTAGCTAAAGAAGGTGAATGTAATCTAATTGTAGTCGAAGGGAGGCCACTCTCGACAGGTAAGTAGATTTGGTTTATTTGCAAGTTGCTCTTCATAAAGGAAAATAACATTTTTTGAAAAAAAAGTAAATTACACACCTTTTAAATAGAATTTTCTTACGATCACTAGTAAAACTGGAGAAGTATCCTATCATTTAGATAACCCCTAAAGATATGATAGTACATCCTATATTCCTTGTTGTCTATATTAGTAGGATATATATAAATCAATTTCCTTAATCACTTTAATTTCTACCATAAATTTATGAAAAGCTCGATACGCGATCATTTTTTAAATGATAGCTAATACAATAGTTTGCAGGATCCTTTTCAAATGATAGATAATATCAAATCAAATTAGAAATTATTTACATAGAATACATAGTTAAGAAATTTTTAAAATTTGCCTTTGCACTAGAAACTTGTTGGCTAGATGAACTCCACTAGAAATTGTTATCTAGAAATAATAGATAATCCTTTCCATGCCAACCAATACAGCCCATTTTGCTCGGCAAACAAATTCCATTAGAAATTTGCAGTTGCACTAGTAAGTTTGGTGGTGACTCTTATGGACTATCTAAAACATGACATAACATAAGTTGGTAGTACAATCGCTACCGATTTGATTAGAACCTCTTTGCACCCCTCGATACAATTATTTCCTACCAACCAATTCTATCCTGGAGTGGTTTTCTAAGGAAAGCAAAAAAATTTACTCTTAGATCCACCTATTCTTTCCGAAGGACCTAAGTATGATCCCACCCGCATCAAGATTGGTAATTAATACTCAAACACATTTAAGCTCATCCCGCATTATGTCATGGATCTTAGATCCAAATTGTATGGGTTGAAGGTTTGCAGTAATTGATCTGCTGACCCGATATATTTTTCGTGTTTTGAAGTATATCCAAAACTATTTTACACTGATCTTTGTTTGCCTTGTAAGAAAAAAAAAACTATCATCCACATAAAAATTGTAGGAAATAGGGGGACTTCCCCTAGCAATTTTGAATACTTTAGAGTTTTCTTCATGTCTTTTTTCTGAATATTGACAACAAGAGCTTTTGTACAAAGATTGTGGAAGTCCCTGTCTCAAGGAATTACTTTCTTGAACTTTTCCATTAATAAGTATTTTATAATGTACTAATGTTGTACACCACATCACTGATGAAATCTGTATTTTCTTAGAAGATGTTCTTTTACGTTCGAAACAAATCAAAATACGAAACATACTTGATTTACTTTCAAACTAATTGCACGATATCAAAAATCATTTTACTCATTAATAAATTGTAAAAATATAAATTAGAAATTGTTAAAATTTGAATAGACAAATATCATATATGTATATTGTGTGTGTGTGTGTTATATTATAATCCCATGTAAGATGCGATTCATCATGTGGTATATTCAGGGGCAACAATTTGTATTTACGCTCTAGGGCATGGATGGTAACATATGCAAGCATACTTATTAGCATCATCACATTTGCATCGAAAAGTCCCTTTTTTCATTGATAAGAAAATGCATCGAAAAGCATTGCAAACTCCATAGTGCTCCTCAATGCTAGTACACACCTCACCCTTTTGAGCTTCCACATCTGATATATAATATCAAGAAAAAAAAAATCAACTAGAGATCAAAATTTGTTAGATAAAAATTTGTACCACAAAAACCGTAAGTTATTATTAAACAAAGCTCTAGAACCGTTTTTTATCCCTTTTTATTATACCATTTTTGTGATTAGTAATACTAAATATTTTTAAGTTTTTCAAGTAACAAATTATAACAAAAAGGATGTTGATATATTTACCTTGAACATAACTCAGCACGAGTAATATGAAAATAGTAGAAACCATGAGCAAAGTATCCGACTTCATGACTCAATATAATAGAACAAATTTATTCCTTACTTGCAGGAACCTATTTTTTAAGTGTTGTGATAATTCTTTTTGTTGTAAAAATTTGTAATAAATATACGCAATATATTCTAAATATAGCTATGTCTACTAAATTAAGAAAACAAGAAAAGGATAGAGCCAATTAAATGAAATCAACTAGATTGATCATTAATTTTTTTTAGAAATTTTATTCTTAGAAATCCATATTTTTCTTTACTAATTATGGATATTTCAAATTCATAGTTGAATTTTTTTAGATTGGAAAACTGTTTTTGAATCTAAAACAGACTTTCCAAGCAAATCTGCTATAACATTAGCGGCTCGTGGAATATGAGAAAATAGGATGCGAAACGGAACTAAGAATAGTCTTAAGAAGGTGAAGGGATAGATCCTCGACCCAAAAAAACTAACGTACCACAAACAATGGATATATTAAACCCAATACCCAATACTCTTCCAACTGAATTTTGAGCTTTGGAGATAAAAGTTCCACTAATGCTCAATTGTATCCTCATGAAAGATATCATCAAAATCATGCACAAACCTTAAAAATACTAACCCAAGACCCAATACTCTCACAATTGAACTTTGAACTTTGGAGATGGAAACCTCCACTCGTAGAACTTACGTTACACAAATCTTGAGCATATATATTAAACCCAAGACCCAATACTCTCACAACCAAACGGGGCTAAAAAACGTTTTGATAAGCCGAGGTGAACATACATATATTACGCATAGTGGTTTTGGTCACAATGGATATGACACACCAAAAGATCGAAATGTTCACAAGGAATTCAAGAAAAATCACTCCACGTACGAGAAAATATAGTTGATTAAAAAGTTAAGATAGTTTCTCGGATGGAGATTACAAAAAATGTAAAGGGAAAAATTACTTGAAAGTAAAGATAAATCATAATAAAGAGTGAAAACGAATCTGGAATTGAATGGAATTTCATCTCTTGGTCTTATCATGATTGATAGTGACTTTTGATCTTCATTTTCGTCATTCCTCTAGCTCAGAGTTAGAAGTCATTTAGTTGTTTGATATGTCCACGGCTTGGTTTGGCATATGAGGAGGCAAGCGTTTCCCAGATCTGAGAACCATTGGTGGCACCGTATCCGAAGGGATATGGCTCCTAGTAGAGCAATAAAGATGAGCTTGTCTTGTCGTTTCCAGTATGTGGTTAGTGCTGTTGAGTTTTGCAACATTCGTCATGTTGACGTTGAGAAGAGTTTGGTTATTGATGGTGATGGTTTCATTGATGGAGACATGCGAGATGTATTTGCCATCGTTTTGAGAGATGAGAGACGGTATGATGTTTGAAAGGACAAGAAAAGAAAAATTTATGCTTTTAAGAATCGCGTCTCTGATAGCATATAACGTCTGAACACTTTATTAGAGAAAAACTTGTAAAACTATATATACGAGTACAGTACTAGAGTTTAGAAAAGGAGTAAATTACAAGTAAACCCAGAAGTCTATATTTCATATGAATGCTTTGGTACTCATCATGTTTCATATGGTAGAATAATTTTTCAATAACTTACTCCTTTGCATAATACTACTATGAATCTTCCAACTTATTTTTCTGGCATCAGTATCAGAATTGGAGATCTAGAGGCTAATGAGTAATACATATAACTCTTTTGTTATTTGTTTTAAGTTTATATATAACAGAAGCTAGTTACGAACTGTTATTGAGGTTTGGCACAAGGAATGATTCATCAGAGAGACGAAAGAAAAATTTAGCTACAGTCAAACAAACTGTTAGAAAGGCCAGAAAATGGTATTGTATCCAAAAGCAATACTTAACCACAAAAAGTATAACACTTTCCTGAGTTTATTAATTTATACACTAAGGGAGAGCAGAAAGAGAGAGAGAGAGAAGTCCTTACCGGGTGTTTTTACGGTTCCGACAAATCTATCAAGAACGACGCTAACCTCTGTACAAATGTAATGACCAGAAGCAGGCCAAGCACGAGATGATCAATCATCCTTGCAAGTAGCCTTGTTATGTCCTACTCCTCCACACTTTGTACAGCACACGGATCGTCCTCTTTTCCTGTCTTTGATTCTCTTGTCGACTCCTTGAACCCGGGAAAACAGAGGCGGAAGTACTTGTTCATCCTCTTCCTTGCTGCTGCCTTCATTCTCCATGGAAGCTAAGTCGATCGCAACTGCTCCCAGAGCTTCTGAATACGTTGAACGGTAACTCTCAACTGTAAAGAAGCTTGAACAATAGTCATACAGATTTCTCCCTTTTGTGTTTAGGACAGCGATCGCGTGCTGGCAAGGAAGGCCCGTGGGCTTCCACCTGAAACAGCTGCAAGTTTGGTTACTCATGTCCACGAGCTGGACAGACCCATCGTGAACCTCAAAAAGCGTGTCCGAACAGAAGAACACTTTTAGCATGCTTGCTTTCTTGCACTCTTCGACTAGACTTTCCTCCTTGGACGGCACAAGTTGGGTGAACCACTGTTTTGACTTCACCTGGCTACTGTTTACCAACTCCACAATTCTACTGACAAACGCCACAAGCTTCTGGACGATGGAAGTTTCCTGAATCTCTTCAATCCACTTCGCGTAGATCTCTCCCACATCTGACGTGATATGGCTGTATGGCTCACCTTCAAACAATGCACTGGCCCAGTGCTTTGATTCGATCTGCATTACCCATTCGTAAGCTCTAGGAGACACTCGTTTTATTTGCTCGGTGTACACCTTAAACCCATCAAGTCGATCAGCGCGTGCTGCTGCCAGCAAGTAGTACGATAAGGATGGCTTCCCGTCTCCAAGAAACGGACCTCTCAGGCTTCTCATAAAATCCTCCATCAGGTAATGTATGGAATAACCATGATGAGCATTCTCGAAAATCTCCAACACAGAACTCGCTAGTCCTTTCTCTCGGTCAGAGACAAACGTAAGAGCCCGTAAACTTGGCACAGCTACCTTTAACTGTTCCAAAAACCAACGCCAAGTTTCATCAGTTTCCACATCTACAAACGCTAATGCCACTGGAAGCACGCCATCATCTCCATCCAAGGCAGAAGCTGTTAACAGAACCTCATGGTACCTAGACTTAAATGGAATGGCATCAAGGAAAAGAAGCGGCCGGCAACCAGTTTGAAAGCCATGCATACAAGAATGGAACGAAAGAAAAAGCCGCTGAAATCTTTTGTCCTCACCAACCACAAGATCAACCATACTTCCAGGGTTTGTCTCAACTATCTTATTCACAAAAAGAGGCAAATGCTTATATGCCTCTTTGAATGATGTATGAAGTCCTCCTTTGGCTTCATCAATGCCTCGTCTTATAGTGCAGTAACTGAGCTCAATACCGAAATCTTGGAAAATCGAGTCCGCAATGTTCTTAGTCTTCTGATTCGGGTTCTCCTGCAACCTTTCCTTGATGATACTCACCACCCAGTTCTTTTTTGGATGAGCAGATTTCCAAGATTCTCCCCCGCATGTGTGTCTTCTATTAAACTTTTTAATCCTAAAAACACTTTCAGATGGTACCCAAGACGCATAAATCTTCCAAGGACAACCTCCAACTAAACAAACACCACATGCACGATTTGATTCATTCTTCCTTAATCTGTACCCAAAACGACAAGCAACGGCATATTTCTGCAGCGCATCACGAAATTCAACGACACTCTCAAATCCCTGGCCCACACCGGTAATGCAACGTTTCCATGAGGCTACCAAGCTCTCTACAGAACCATCGTTAGCATCAGAGATAGAATAGTTCATCTCGCGTTCGGAGTCAAGATCCTCAGTTTCAGGGTAATAGTTATCAATATCCTGTACATAGTCCTTGTCATCATCAACATCATCATCATCATCAACCTCGTCATCATCAACATTGTCAGCATCATCTTCGTCAATTAAGAGATATTCATCATCATCATCATCATCAGTTTCTATTACAGGCTTTCGAGTTTCTCCCCTGTTTCTTAAGGATCTTCTCCTTGTATCCCTGCCATTTTCATCCTGGATAAGAACGCTTGGTTCTTCCATCACACGTCTTCGTTTATTAGCACTTCCAGGGGAACTGGTAGTCGTCACACCACACACAACACTCAAAGACATTGGAGGGGAGCTTTTGGTACCAGGATCACTACCTATGAATGATTGTTTGGAACTTTTGGGAGTTAGTTTGGAGGTGCTAGAAACAAGACTCTTCTTCCCATTCCTCTTGGCTTTTTTGGGGGTTGATTTGGCTGGGACCACTGGATTGGTGGATATTGTTACGGGAATGTCAACAAGGCCACCGGATTCAGAGGTAATTCTGGGGGCGACCTTTCTAGATCTCAAATTAACATCACCGAGGTTATTTTCTTCAGGAGTTCCCGTGACAATTTGGATGGGTACATTGGCTATATTCCCATATACCACCTGTGTAATATCCGCTCCGACTGCTATATTATTTGGCCTGCAATTAAAAACAGAAATAGATTATGTAACCATGATCACAAGCCCGTCAGAATGATATAGTGCTACGGACATTTAAGATTTATCTTGCTAACATTATATCAGTTTTGTAGTAAACAAGTGGTTTGAAGAAAGAAACAGTTGAGTAACGTTTGTTATGTGATAAAAAAAAAAAGTTTCTCGAGCATTTCACAGACGTGAGCAAGCAGACAGGCAGTTCAGAATAACAACCTAAAGAATTTTATTTGCGCGGCATAGGGAAAATACATTATCACATAACAAACGTTATCTCAGAAGTGTTGCAATACTGACACTACATTCTCTGATTAGATTAAGTTAAAAGAGCAATTGCCTCCATGAAACAAGGTTATATAAGAGGTCATACTCATACCTGTTACCAGGTGACACAACTGCTTCAGAGTGGAAGCCTTCTTGTCCTGTAATAAAAACTTCTGCTGTGACTGAGCTCAGATGGAAATCATACATCCTTTTCATGTCCTTCTCTTGTTTCATGGTGATAAGAGTTCTCCTATTCCCCGGGAGAAAATACTTGAGGGACAATGTATTATAGTCTAAGTTCAAGAGTTTTGCCATTCTTAGCTTAAAATCATCAAAGGTGGTTTCATGATTAATATCTATCGCTTCTGCCTCTCCCCCGGTATATGTCATTGTCCCATCATCGTCTGTCACAAATTTGCCGCCAGATTGACAAATCAATATAAGCTTACCTTTCCCCATACTCAAAGAAGCCTGAGAAACCAACAACAGAAGAAAAAAAGTTACATTAGATACACAAGCAAAGTGTATTGTTGTAAATCCTATGGCTAATTAGATCCTTAGGTGGTAAAAGGTCAGTCTAGCAAGCCAGAAGAGAACAACAATGTTCATCATAGTAAATGTCAAGCGTACAGACATTTAAATATTTTACAAGAAAATGAAAAGAATCATTAAGAATTCACAATCAGTTTGAACTCAACTGAGACTTAATAATGATTAAAGAGTATAATAGAATAGAAACCACAGCAAAAGCCAATAATGGCTAGTTCTAACACAAGATTAGCACACTGGCCTGCAACACACTCTGAATGAATCCAAATTAATCGGTGTTAAACCTGTGTTTTCGCTCTTCTTTTATGCTAATTACATAAGATGATAATCCAAAAAATTCATCTCAATCTCCACTTTCTAGAAGAAGAGAGAAAGTTAACCATTTTAAATCACATTGAGTTGCTTAATACAATAATAATTCACTATAACAAAAACCTAAAATTCAATTTTTGACTTAGCTGATTCGACTTTACAGAATTTGACGGAAGAAATTTACAAATCCAAGTGAAGTTCTTATAGATTCAGAAACAATATCGAAGTTCTTACAGATTCAGGAACGACAAGTCCGTGTTGAATCAAATCGAGAAGTATATCGTAGGGGGAAAACTATGATTGCGCTGCAAATGTCTCCAAATCTTCTCTGAATTTCTTAACAGCCAAGACGAGAAACGCCTAAACGAATTGGATTACTAGCTTCATTCCATAAGATCTGGAAGCTCCAAGCATCGACTCTAGTAGAAAAAAAATCAAAATCGTGAGACTCAATGAATATGGGAGAGATTGAAATGGATCTAAGGATAATCAAAGAAATCGAGCTGGGTGTGGTGTGAGAGAGAGAAAGAAAGAGAGAGATGCGTGAGAGAGAGAAGAAAGTGAGCGTGAGAGAGAGAAGAAAGAGAGCGTGAGAGAAAGAAAAGGAGAGAGCGTGAGAGAGAAACAGAGAGTAAGCAGTCACAATTCTCGGCCTCTTTAACATCGAGAACACCATTGATGAGTTCAGCACCTTCAAAGATGAGATAGATGGAGAAGGAGAGAAGAAATTTTCGCCGCTTATCAAACAAAGACCATCGCCATTGTCGCCGCGTTTAAGACCCTAATGAGATTTGTCGTGAAAGAAAAAAAAAAAGAGAAACGATTCGTTAGACTTGGCGTTCCGTTACCCATTCGGGTTCGGATCGGATTTTTCGGGTTTTCGGGTTTTCGGGTTTTTGGTTTTAGAGGTCTAAGATCCATTCTGATATTTTAAAATTTCAGTCCGGTTCGATTCGGGTTCAATTAGTTCAGACTTTTTAAAAATGATCCGAAATTTGATTCGGATAAACACGCGGACCCTTGCCAAACCTAACCCAATTTTTTAACCGATTTTACTCTTAATGAATTCAAAATTATATAACAAAATACAATGGCATTATCAATAAATAACACATTAACTAAAGATTTATTAGTTAAATGTACTTCAAAAATGTTAATATTAGATAGTATACTACCATTGTTAGTTATTTAATTTGTTTTCTAGACATATTATATAGCTAATTTTTATTTTCTTATCTATTATACAATATAATTTCTCTTAAATTTTTAGAGTAAAATAGAAAACTATATCTTTTATCATTTTACAAATATTTATATTATAATATTTTATATCTACTATATATTAAAAGAGAAGATGTTTTTGAAAATTTTTTTTAAT
>OVAY01003466.1:0-11113 GCA_900406395.1 Kernera saxatilis
GTTAAATTGTATTTAATTAGACAATAAATGATAATTTTTTATAGAAAGAAAATTTTTTTTTATTAAATTTCTGTTTTTCTTAATTTGTGTGTAACATCCTTAAACATCATTTAAAATGAAACAGAGGGAGTAATCTTTTTATTAAACTGATATATACATAAATAAAAAACATTAATTAATTCATGTTGTTATTTTAAATTTTCACATTTTGTATGATATGATAATTAAATTAACATGATAAATATAAAATTATTGTGATACTCTATTACTTAGCATGTTAATAAAATAGTTATCCGCAGAAAACACATACAGTTTATGTTATTCGATGTCACCAATATCCATGTAAACAGTTTCGTCACTACTAAATGAATAGTGTTACCAGCGACCCAACGTCAGAAAATGAGTATTGTGATCAATGACATTTTTGTAATTAATATAAGTTTCATGTTAGAGGATAACTAATAAACTTTTATTTATAACGTATAAGTTACTTGGATATTAATTGGGTTATCAAGATAAAGTATTATATAGCTTATATTTATGATTTAGAATGTGTGAGCTAAAAGATATTAAAGACATCGAGCAAATGCTATGAGCAAATCGCTTGTAGGTTCGTCTAGATGTGTGATAAGGGCAATTTGGTCAGTATTTTATTTCTTAATGAGAGAAAACTAAATATCAAAACACTAATGCTAGTTACTTTATTTTTTAGTCTTCTATGTATATTGAGTCAATTGACCCTAATATAAAAGCTTTCTCTATTAGTAAAAAGAAAGACTCGCATAGGTCGTCTATTTTTTTTAAACTATAACATATAAATAATGATAATGATAATTGAACAATATATATAAAATTATATGTGTTTATTTTATATTTCTTACAAAGTAACTTCCATACATATTTATTTACATTAAACGTATATTTTCTATAAAAAAAATAGTAATCAATATTCGAAGTAATAAAAAAATCTATTTTACATCAATTAATTTTTATTAATTTGTGGATAGCATATTCGGTTTAATGCGAATGAATTAAATGATATATATATATATATATATATATATTCATATATATACTCTCTTAATGTTGTTTTTTTTCTTTTTTGATCAAAACCACATTTCAATTGTGAGTTGTACATATAATTATCATAATATGACTTACCTAATACATAAACCGTAGTCCCAAATCTATTTGGATTACTTGTAGTCTATTTATAGTCACGTACAGTTTTGTATATAATAAATTATATGTTATTTTTTGTATATGTGTAATAATTATAAATACAAGATATATCTATATTTTATGATAAAAAAAAATTTTGTTAACAGCTTATATTTTGGGAGAATTTGTGAGATAACCATAATGGTACTCATAATTAAGAATATAGCTATAGCAAAACTAAAATGCAGCAAGTAACCATTTAGTTGACTGTGTGATCAATTTTACCTATTTCTTTGCGTGTGAATTAAGAATTGTCATGAGATAGAAACAACTTAAACAAATATCTTTGTACTATGTAATACTGTTTTGTGCTGAACAAACATTTTTCTACTTTTATCTTATTCGTTTATTTAATCTCTTAATATATATGAATTAAATCATGATCATACCAAAAATAAACACATTTTTTTTTTTACATCTTACATGGTTTGAATTTTTAAAATCAAACACATATTTTTTAAATGATGAATAGTATTTGCAATTAAAACATATTGTACTACATAACAACAGATAGAATATAATGATATACTATACTATTTACTATATACAATGAAAGCGATTATATTATATATAGAGGGCAATTTATTATTTAACATTACTTAACCATTTTATAAAATATATTATATCGGTTTTACAAAATTAAAAACATGATAAACCATAACTCTAATGTTATATATTTAATGTAGCCATTTTATAAGTAACTATGCACAGAAATTGATGATAACATAACCTTAACAAAACCTTAGCCAAAAAGATATAAACACATAGAATAAATTATTAGATTTAAAATTGATTTAAATTTAATTACATGGTTTGTATTAGACTTTTTACCCTAGCTCTTACATAAATCAATTTTAAATCTAATTTTTTTTTTTTATTATTTATGAACTGCGTTGGCATGTACAACTATAACTTTCACAACTAAAACTTTGAAAAAATGGAATAGAATGATAAATTTCCAATTGTGAAATTAAAGGTTTTCGCAAACCATAACTTTCACAATTTTCGCATATGACATCATTTGAATTTTTTATATAGAACTCTCATGTTAGTTTAGCTATTCTATATAGATTGGCCTGAATATTATTTCTTTTTCTATTCTCCATAACCTCTAGATAGCTAAACTCTAAATCCAAAATCATGTCCTAATAAATATGTCTCATTCTATATATAAATATGTAGAATAGAATAATGCGTTCTTACTTAGATGGGTCTATCAATTCGTTTTAAAAAAGTTGTATCCGTTTTAAAAAATTCAAACCATGATATATTCAGAAGAAAAAAAATCTATATTTTTCTGTAAAATTGTAATTTTAAATAGATTTTTTGTTACCATATTAATGGCAAATTAGATGAGAGGGGAAAAAGTATTTAACAATTAAAAACAAAAAAAAAGAAAAAAATAAGGAAGGCAAAATAGAGTAAAGGAAGCACATGTACAATAGCAATTAATGTAGAAAATATACAGAATAGTCTAGCCTAAGTTTTTTATGGTTACTTGTTTGATCCGTATATTTTTGCCAATTTCCCTTATATTTTCTAAATATTTTTATACATATCAAAATCAATTAATCATTTTATCAAAAAAGTTAATAACATGTTTGGCGCGGGTCAATAATCTAGTGATAAGTGATGCTTCCAAGTTTAAGTGACAAATTTATCTCAACATATACTTTTACGGTAGCAAGTAAGTGGTTTACACTGAAAACATTGAAATTAAATTGGCAAAGTATTTAATAATATTTAAGTGGAAGCTCCTTGGCCTAGTGGTCAAGGGTTAAAAGGCTTCTACACCAGGTCTGGGGTTCGAGTTCCAGAAAGCGTAATTTTCTATAGATTAATGAAGACAAAGCTTATCGGAGGTTCCAGGGTACTGCAGGCAGAGCCGTCCGTCGTGGTCTTGTGTGTTGCGGAGAGAGCATGTCCATCATAGGGATGTCGTATATGCAGAACCGTCTATGGTGGATCCGAGTATTGCAGGGAGAACTACGTCGTGGAATCATGTTCGTGGAAGCTGCTGTTTCATCTTAATCGCTTAGGATTAGATCAAATATTTGTAATAATAATATCTCAGACGATTTCATTCTCAGTGTTAAAAAAAAAAAAAAATTGGCAAAGTATTTGAACTTTATGAAACTTCTAATATAAAATTGTATAGCAAACACAAAAAGGCATAAAGAAAGAAAGAAGTCTATTCTTATCTCTCAGTCTCTATCTACTAAGCAGGTTCACATATCATTCACTTTGTATTATATCTCAATAGAGTGGTCCTCTAAAGCTTGTATATCCAAGTTGCTCAATTAAATCTCTCTCTCTCTCTCTCTCTCTCTCTCTCTCTCTCTCTCTCTCTCTCTCTCTACAATTCTCTTAAGTTGAATTCGTCTGTACATTTCAGAGGAAGGAGAAGATGAAGATCCTGGTCATATTTTTCCACAGCTTTCTTGAACTTTCTTTTTATTTCCCTTTTTTTTTATATTAAACCAAAACAACTAAAATTCTCTAACATTTAACAATCTGGAAACAAAAGAAGAAGATCAAGAAAGCTGTGGGAAAACATGACAATTCAGGGTTTTTCTCCATTGATTCAAGTGTCAGATTCTTTCAAAGATATTAATTTTATCATAATTTGAAGGTATGTTTACAATTACCCTTTAATTCCCAAATTTAAGACATTATGAACATGTGTTGTTTATATGGATGGTAATAATGTTATCATTATTCTTTATACCTTAGTGAAAATTAGATAAAAGATTATAAGTTAGTAATAAGTCAAGGCTACATATTACTATGGGGATATGGTTCTGAAAATTATCAAATTCGTGACGACTCCTCATTATTCCCCTTATTTTCTTTCTAATATTCTATGTTTTCTTTTAAATCATCTTAGCAATTATTAATATGTCGATAATATTGATCTTTGAAAGGTCTCTATGAAAAGCTTCTCTGAGTTACCAATATTGTATAGCTGATCTTTTTACATTTTTGTGAGAAATGTTTAATCTGACGTCAGCATTTTACGTCATTCTAACCACTCCACCTCAGGCGCGATTTACTCATACGGTTATGTATGATGGACACTTTTTTTTGCGGTTATTCTTTTTCGGAATATTTTTTTTTGGGTTAAATCGAAGTTATAGGCCGAAACCCGTACATCTTAAACCGAAACGCAACACTTTAAAGTCCCTTTCCAAACTACACTCGAACTAAGATTCACAATCTTTCAATACCTCTAGACCAAGATCAACTTAGTTTTTTGGGATTAATTTTATATGTATGTACATGTCTCCGATGTGAATGTATTTATATATACATGCCTATTCATTTACATGTTTTATATGTATCTTAGTATAAGCGGTGGCCTCTATGCACAGCATCCAAATTTTGTTTATATACATCATGTGTATGTGCATGTGATCTTTTAATTCTACAAACACTACATCTGCATGCATTATATACATACTAACATACATATATATACACGCATGCACATGTTTCGTAACTGCTTTTTGTTTTCCTAATCTGTTTCATAGGTCCTTAAACTACAGTGTACAGTACGGTTCATGTTGGGCATTGGGCTAAACCTAATAGTTAACTTTTAAAGTCTTATTAAGACAATAGAGAAAGAAAAAAATCCTAAAAAAGAAGGACAAAGAAACTCAAAATTTGAGGAACCAATCGAATCTAGGTCGCTCAGGAATCTGCGAAATAGATAAACTTCAAAGAAATATACATGAATTAATTTTTATTCCGAAGAAAATTAGGATAAACACTAGACATTTCCTATTTAAAAAAAAAAAGACAAATAAAAGAGAGGATATAGAAAATAGAGCTACTTTAGAAGAGAGAAACTTAGCAGAATCTTTAGAACCATCAATGATATATTGGTTTTTCCGCTATACAAATTATGTATGTCTTTATATTTGCTTGTTATAACGTTGTTCTATTAAATAAAGAAGATCTTTGATCATGTGCTTTCCGTAAAATTAATAAACGAACCGAATACTTTTTCCGAACAATGTCCATGTTCAAATTTGTTAAATCTTCTTTTTATACAATTCCATCTTATTTGTCTTTTTTGAAATTTTCTTTCCATTAATCTGATTCATTATCAATTATTCAATTAGAAAACTAGAAATTACATTTGCCTTTTCCAGTCCGAAAAAGTTGTATTTTTGACATTTTTGTTATGGAGTTTATTGTTTTATGTAAATTCGCATATATTTTATTTGATTATTATTTATTGGTAATGACAAAATAATAAATGACTTGGAACCATATTAGATATCTAAAAACTGTATGAAATTTTCTAAACAATCACAAACAAAAAATATATATACACTATTATCTAAAAAATTACCAATACCACTTGTTATAAGAGAATTAATACTTCCATGAAACACATATATAACCTTTTGAGATATTATTTAGAAAAAAAATAAGGCTGAATAGTCGTCACTGTACTATCGAATTCACATGAAATAAATTTGGTAAACAATTAATTTACCTTTAAAAAATATGATAAAAAGAAACAAACATGAGGCATGCATGAGTCTCAGTATATTATTTTTTTCACTGCTACGTCGTACTTGATTCCGAGATTGTTTTTTACACATATGTAAACAGGAATACTGATAATAACTGATGAGACATGAATTTTGTATAGTGATAATCAATTATTCAAAATAGTAAAGGGCTTTTGTCCTTTTATTTATTTATGATAAATACAGATCTGAGGATGATTGCGTTGTTGTGGGTCTTGTTTGTTTTCCACTGATTCCAAAACCTTTCGACGTGGAAATAATTTGATTGGCTTATAACAAAAAAGAAAAAGAAAAATCTGATTGGCTTATAACAAAAAAAAATTGATTGGCTTATACAATGGGATATATGTGAGAGAGAGAAGATAGCCAACGCTTTGAAAGTGAAGTTTTTGTCTATTTATGATCAGAATTCAGAAAGCAAAATCGATATACGCTACAAAGAACGGTAAGGTGATGCTAGGACACCAATATTGTGTTTTCGAAGACGCTCCAATTTAAAAAAAAAGCTATGGAATTGCAATAGATTTTAATCCATTGTGAATTACTAGTAGCAACACTTGCTGTCATGGCCTGAACCCAAACCTAGGCCCAAAACTCATAAAACCCTATTTATTTAGCCTCTTAACCCATTAGTATAAACCTAATTAGGTATCTCTAAAACATAAAGTTCTTTAGTTTAATCGTAGTAATTAAGTCTAACCCTAACCCAATACATAAGCTAAAGTCCAAACCCAACCCATTAAACCCCTAAAACCTATTACCCAAACCTTTGACTCTCCTCTATAAATACTCATTCATTCCTTCACAAAAGGGTGAAAGAGATTTAGTAGCGGAGCCCTGCAGAGATGGAGAGCCACCACGTCGCCACCACCACCTCCGAGCAATTTTTTATGTTCGTTTTCAAGCCAAACTTTCTATGTTCGTTTTCAAAATCGTATAAGTACAAAGTACTTATGCAGAAAAATGTTTTGTATTTAACATGGGGAATTTTAAAAATGCTGAAGAACACACCGCGTTGTAAAACTTGCATAAGAATTTGTGGTATAAAGATTAGTCGGGTGCTGATCTTGGTTTTTCCTTCATGTTTCAGCCGATTACGAAGAAACGTCAGCAGCCAGACCTCGACGTTCAGGCATTCGTTTTTCTCAGAGACGGTCTTGGTGAGCATTTCCCCCACCGCAAGCCCATACCCTTTTGCGCAAAAGCAGGGCGGTCAGATGATAGCTCAGTACAGCGCACTCTTCCGGAAGGAAGCTAAGGCCTTCGGTGAGCTACAGGATCCGGAGGTCATCTTAAAGGAAACGATGAGAGGAGCGAGTCAGATCGAGAGACAGCTCGAGATGGGACAGCCGCCCGTAGGGTCAGCAACAAATTTGATCTCGTTGGACGGAGAACTGGAGAGTGTAAATAGTGATTCATCCACCGCTGAGTACGGTAAGCCGTGCGAACACCTGGAGGAGGAGCACTCCGTAAACTACATCAACCAAGAACGTGAGACTCTAGACGCGACGAGAGATAATGAGATGGAGACAGGCCATGAGGAAGGCCTAGAGGAGTAAACTCCAATAGAAGATGTCATGGCAGCACTCAACAAGCTACCCATAGAGAACATTACGGAAATCGTTGACGGAATGTCGGCAGATCCTTATACAGTTCGACCAGCACCTTCTCTGACATTCCGTCAATGATTTTCGTAATGGTGATGGCGGTTGCTTGGAGGTGGTGGTTGCGACGTGGTGGTGGCGACGTGGTGGCTTGGTGGCTCTCCATCTCAGAAGGGCTTCGCTACTAAATCTCTCACTCTTTTGTGAAGGAATGGATGAGTATTTATAGAAGAGGGGCAAGGGTTAGGGTACTAGGGTTTAAGGGTTTAATATGTTGGGCTTGGTCTTTAGCTAAAGGTATTAGGTTAGGGTTAGACTTAATTACTAGGATTAAACTAACAGGTTTTAGGTTTTAGAGATAACTAATTAGGTTTATACTAATGGGTTAAGGGTTAAAGGTTAAATAACTAGGGCTTGAGATTTATGGGTTAAGTTTTGGGCCTAGGCTTGGGTTCGGGCCATGACACTTGCGATGTTGATAATCCATCGTAAAATAACCGTTGCAAAATCATCGCAAAACCAACTATTGCTTAAATTAGGTATTGCAAATCTGACACAAATTAACCACGGTTTTACTTAAGATATGTAATTATTATTTTTTTTTCAAAAAGAAATACATAAGCTAAAAAAATGAACAAAAAATTTGCAAATTGAAAATTAATTAAAAATAAATATCATTATAGAAAAGTTTTATATACAAAAAAAATATCAAATAACATTAATTGAATAATATAATTAAACAAATATTACAATCTAAAATAAAATCCATCAAATCAATATACAATCCTACAATTACAATCCCATATATATCTCGGTAATATTATTTAAGCAGTCATTTTTAATTTTGGACATATTTCTGTAAGAAATTACATGCATTGCCATTGGAAATAAACAATTGAAAGAACAAACAAAAAACATTCATTAAGAGCAAAAACATCAAAGAATATTAAGATCCGAATGCAAAACGAGCGTGTCAAAAATTGACCCGGATATGGTAAAATTTTGTCCAATTCTTTTACACAATTATTGAAAATACACGTTTTTTTGCTTTGTGCCTTTAAAAGTTTGGCACAAATTAATGAGTATATCAATCAAACCAGATGATCCAAGCACTTTTATGCGCAAAACAAAAGTTATATCAATTAAACCAGAAAAAAATGAGGGTTTATTTTGAGCTAATATTAAAAAAACGAAGACCCAAGCAATTTTATGCGACCCAAGTCCATCTAATTTATTCCCACTCAAATGAGCTGAGATTAACAATACCATGAGCTCCATCATAAATTTAAACAAGATTAATATACATGTGCCTATTTTTAAAATTAGATCAAATTCAAAAAATTAGTGGCAATTACGTTTCTGATCTATAGGATAAATATTAGTAGAAATAAAATCAGAAATATAACAAAAACTATTTCAAAGATTGTGATCTCAACTATCATAAATATTTTTTTTTATTTTTTGAAGTATAAAATATTTACAACAACAAAATTATATTCACATAACCAATTCGTTTTTAAAAGATACTTAATGATCTTTTTATAATCTAATAGAGATATTGAATCAAATCATACCTAGCCAATTATAATTTATTTAGAATACAAACATAATATCATGTAATCTTTGCTTTAAGATATTATTAACTACGGAAATCTATAAAATATTAAATACAATTAGTAAAAAAAGGCATATTCTTATGAGGATAAAGAATATCATATCAAATTAAACTTGCCTACCAAAATTTTCTAAATTCTAAGATTTATCTTAGATCTTACCTATCATAACAACTAAAAGCTATATAAATCACACAAACAGAGCAATCTCCTTCATCACATACCTCAAAACATAGGAAAATCGAATTCATGGCAAATCAAATGTCATCTCCTTTCTGAAAGACGTGAAGACACAAAAAACCGCTTGGCCCGTCAAAGTGAAGATTTTGCACACATGGAAGCAATATACAAATAAAACTGGAGAGACATTCGAGATGGTTTTAGTCGACGAAAATGTATATTTATTGAATTTTTATTGATTAGTATATTCATCTTATTTGTGGATGACAACCATTTATGATGATTAGGTAGTTCATGATGCTGTCAAAAAGAAACATGTAAGCCGTTCTAAGAGACACTTAATTGAAGGGGAATGAAGATCAATTGAAAAATTTGGACTCAATCATGCAACTGGGCAGTTCAGGCCAACCAACCATGCTTATAAAATGGAGTTTCTCACCACGACTGTTGTTAATCGATGTGTTACGAGACCTGACAACAACTATTTGGCTTTGGTCAAGTTCATTGATGTTTTATGTAGATGACTCAATACTAATATATTGGTTGGTGAGTATGATTATCAATTGTCTATATATACACTGTCTAAATTTTTCATTTACATGTTTGAGATTTTTCTTTTTGGTGAACTAACTTCATCAGTGTCTTTTGAATGCTCTTAGACATTGTCGACCAGGTTGTTAATGTCGAAAAGATCACTGAACTTGATGCCAATAACAAACCAACCAAGAAAATTGACTTTGAACTACGAGATGATAAGTCTATGTTTTGTTCTTCAATATAATCTCTATACTAATGATACTATATTGGAACTTACCGTGATGAACGCCTAGACTGTACTTTATGGGAAACATTCGTTCAGTAAGTTTATGATGCTTGTGAAAATAGTAGCGATGGTATGATAATATGTCTTCTACGGTTTGCTAAAATCAAAGTATTTAGAGGTAACATAAAATATAAATTTGCTATGATTTTTTTTTAGCGTGTACTAAATAAAACTTTGAGTATATTCTAATTCAATGTTACTCATCAGAAGTGAAGTATCTCAAGATCCAGAGATCAACAAGTTTAGGGAATCGTAAGGAAGCTTTGTAATATTCAAATCAAAGTTTATGTAAAACTTTATAGTAATTATTTTTGTCTTTTTGTGTTCATGTAGATTACTAAGTGATGATCTTGCTTTGAGAGTCATAGAAAGCAAGCCCAATGTTGATTATCTAGCAAAGTCTGATGATTTTTGGAGGCATGTTACTTGGAAATCAATCTATGAGCTTCTTGAATCTACAAAGGTTTGGAAATTACCTAAAGTTTTGTTATAAAACTAGGCCTTATCTATTTACTTTTCTTACAATAAATACAATTTTCTGATTTTGTAGGTTGGAAAAGCAAAGATTATGTGTTCTATCTTGGCTATTGATACATATTGGTCATGGTACTATTTCGGTTGTCGTAAGTGCAAGAAAAAAGTCACTAGTTCTAAACTGTTAGGTATAATTTTACCACTAAAATTATATTGGATAAGCTCCAGTATAAATTCGAAAAATCCTGTAAATAAGGAAAATATTGAGAATATTCCAGATGATACCGAAATGGGTCAATACAGATATGGGCCATGGCTATATTCTCGATATGATCGGATATAGACAAAAATATTGGATATGACCGAATCCTATGAAGATCAACTGATAATCCATCATCCCATGAGGATTATAGGGGGGGGTTTTCATATAAAAAGGGTCAAGACGATCCACGAGAAGGGACGAAATCGAGAGCAAAAGCAAGACACTAAAGAAAGAGAAATTAAATCATTGGCAACGACCATAGTTCATAGATTGATTGCGATTATCTTGATTCTTCTTGCTATCGATACTTTGATCAATAAAAAGACTATTCTACATCTCTATTACGTGTTTTCCGTAGTTCTTCAACGAACCGATTATTTTTACCCAAACAGCTT
>OVAY01003467.1:0-11108 GCA_900406395.1 Kernera saxatilis
CCATACAACAAAACTTCCTTGTGATTCTTGAAATCGGTTTGAGAGCAAAAATTTTGCAAAAGTCCCATAAGTATTATTGACTAATTGATGCTAAGATTGTATATCTGCTTGAGAACCTTGTGGAATAACTGGTAGTGTTTGTCTAAAGTCCCCAAAAATTTAGATGGTTATTTATATTTGAGAGATTACATATAATTAAGAATTTTTCCTCATAAATATTAAGTTAATTTGCCTTAGAAAATTAAGAGATATTACTTTTATTTTTTTGTTAGTTAACCTTTTTTATGTTGATTTTCCTTTTTTATTTTAAGTTAATTTACTTTTTTGTTTTTAGTAAAATATTAAGTTAATTTGTCATTTTATTGGTTAATAAAAAATTAAGAGATATTACCTTTATTTTTTTCTTAGTTAACTTTTTTATGTTAATTTTTCTTTTTATTTTAAGTTAATTTATTTTTTTATTAATTAATAGTAATTTTCCACATAAAAATATTAAGTTAATTTATTTTTTTTGTTAGTTAACATTTTTATATTGATTTTCCTTTTTTTTTTTATGTTTTTTTAAGTCGATTTTCCTTTTTCCTTTTGTCCTATTATTGTCGTAATAAATTTATGTTAAACGATGACATGGACCAATAGAATTCAGTTTTGGATGACGTTGACTAATCAAATCGAGTTTATTAAATCCTAAGTGGAGGCTTTTAGAAGCTTATAGCTCCAACTTTTATATAGTATAGATTTCTCAGTTGATCATGCTCTTAGGTGTGAATCTTTCGTTAAGCCCACCCAACTTTTATATAATAGATAGAGAATGAAATAAGTAAAACTCAATAAATGAATGTGGGGCGGTGATTTGACCGCTGCGGGATAAAAATGAACGTGGGGTCATGCAAAATAAGTAGATTTTTTTTTTTTTGTTTGAGAAACGTTTTTCAATATAAAGCGTGAGAAAGAAAATAATACAAGCCTAGCCGAGGTCTTAGTGTTCGTTGGGTCTAGCCCATAATTAAAAAACCAAACTTATGCAGCCAATCACAAAGAAATTAATAATTTGAACCACATTTTGCCAATTGATAACGATAAAAGAAAGTAAGCGAAACGACAAGGAGATGAAGATGACAGCTGCCAACCTTCGATCCGAGTGGAATAGTCAAGGTGGGGCCGTTTCAAACCAAGTTTGCAGCATCTCGGAAGCCTGCTAGGTGTTAGAATCTCTGAAGCTTGAGCACTTGTTTCTGATAGTTAAATCAATCGAACGGAGAATTGATGAGGTAGATCGAAATTGTTGACGGTGCAACCGATTGTTTCTCTCTGTCCAAATGTAGTAGATGGAGCATTGCCAAGCAATAAGAGAGTAGAAGACCACGATCTAGTAGGCGAGAGAGTGCATCGAGATCCAACTGATTGCCAGATTGTCCAGCTAAAAGGACAATCGAACAACAGGTGGTCCCTATTTTCAGGAGCTTGATTACAGAGGAGGCAAGTCGGGTTTACAATTAAGCCCCAGTCAATGATTCTGTCTTTCGTTGGGCTTCGATTGAGGACCAAGAGCCAAGTTAAGAAACTGTGCTTCGGAATACCTCCTGTGTTCCACACTATTTTCCTCCACGGTACAATGTCTCCATGCTCCTTTAGTAGGTGGTACATTTTTCCAGTATGATATTTGTTCCAGATTTTATCTTCGATTACCCACTCAAACTAGTCTTCTCTATTATCAAGAGTAATTGAAGAAATGTGAGCTTGGATAATAACCTGGTTTTCCGATCTTGCAGAAGGGAGATGCCACCGATTTCCAATGCACAAATCACTCAGATTTGCGTTCAATGCTATCCCCATCCTCGAAATGATCCCTGGTTGCAAGTAAGTTAGTAGCTTTCCGTAGGGAGACCAGTTTTCTGTCCAGAATCTAGTTGTTATCCAGTTGTAAGCCACATCCCTCATTTTAGTAGTTTGTTTGCTAACCATGAATGCCGTTGTTTTGTTTTCATAATCCAGAAGTTACTTAAGCAGCCTTGAAGAACTACCTCTCTATACCAAGCCACCCAAATTGAACCAGATTTGCAGAACAAGAGCCAGAGAAGCTTCAAAGCGCATGACTTGTTCCAGGTAATCAAATCTCTACAACCTAAACCTCCCTCTTCCTTTGATAAAGTTACTGTTTCCCAAGAGACTCTTGCCGAGGATTCAAGACGGAGGCTCGACCAGAGGAGGAGAACCAGCAGTTCTCTGATTCCATTTTTTTTTCCTCTTCTTACCTCTTTTTATATGTTGTGAATTTGAAAACATAACTAGATTTTTTAGTGGTAAAAATGAAAAAAAGAAAGAAGACAAAACTTGTTCTGTCAGCGCATATGTAAGTGTGATGTAAGCGATGATGTCATCGCTCTAAATAATAAGGTAAGCGCTTATGTCAGCGAGCTTACTCTATTCTGTGTTCGTGTTCTTCTTGTCTGGAAGACACCTACGAATCAGACGAAGACTTCACCAGTGGGGTTGGTAATACAACAATTCACCTGCTTCTTTTTCTTGGATCTGTTTGGACAGTTTTTTGCATAATGAGTAATTGAGTAGCATAAAAATTTAGAAAATATGTCATCTAACCATAATAATTTATTAGCTAGAATATACTTTGTATTTATATAAATATTAGATTACGATCCACGTGATACGCAAATTTTTTATAATAATTGTATTTATATATAATTAAATACCTGTTACATTTATAATAATAATTATATTTATATATAATTAAAAAAATAAGTACATACCCGTTGTTGGTTACCGGTTGAATTTGATGAATATGAATATTTCGAACTTGATAAATATAACTTTGAACTCTCAGCTTATTTTTTCTTATTTTGAATTTGATATCAATAGTTAAGAAATAAAAAGATGGAAGCACAAAATTAGACTCTATATCTTATATATAATCATATACATAACATTTTAGGAGAATATTTCTCAAAAATATTATATATCATTTTTTATATTTCTCAAAAATATTACTTATTTGCCATTTTTTATCTAAGAATAAAACTTATTTTCCTATAACTTATTAATAATTTTATTTTTCTTTTATTTTACTTTTTTCACCACAATGTTATTTCCTCTTTGCTTTTATAAACTTGGTCATTTTACTTTTTACATAAATAACATATTGCATAAGTAATTTTCCTTTTCATTTATTTTTCACTTTTTTCACTACATTGCTATTATTTCTTTATCTTTTTAATATTTTACTTATTTATTTTTACTAATTATGTTGATAGTATATTTTTTATTTATTTTACTTTTTATTACATTGACACGTGTCACAATTTAAATTAACTGTGATACACAATTCGATTCATGAGCGCCTAGGCGCCGCCTAGACCGATTTTTGAACCATGTGACATATATATGTCGCGATCTGGTGAGTTATAATTTTTCCTACGTGTCGCACTTACGTCGAACACGTTCAGCTTTATATAATAAGATTATCTTGTAGTCCTTGGCAGAAAACGAACCACATATATATATATTTTCTTTGTAATGTGTTTTTTTTTCCTTGGTTCTTTCTCTTTTTTTATCTTTCTCCCTTTTTTCTTATACCTTTCATCTTATTTTCTTAAAATCTCTTCAATATAAATTGATTCCAATTTGAAATTCAACTGAAAAAATTATACATTTTTTTCTGCATATGATGTAATATGAATTTTTTCAAATGAATACAAATTTCTCAAAAACCATAATTAATTATAATTAAGAGTTTTCCGTACTACATAGAACACAATAACATTATATTCTATATCTTGTTATACTAACTCTTTCAAAATTTTAAAAATGCAAAATTTTAGAGTTTTCAGTTTAGTTATAGAGTTTAAACCTTAATTTTTAGTTAAAGTGTAACTCTTTGATTCAGAGTTTATGATTTATATTTATTAAAACATATACACATTTTTATAAAATAGATAATCAATTATAATTAAAAACTCGCCGTTCTATATAGAACAGAATAACATTCTATTTTATCTAACTGTTCTATTTATTTATGTTGTGACTATTCTATTTCTTGAATAAATAGAATGATCACAGATTATTTTATTCTATATATTGTCATTGTATCATATGGTATAGTAAATAGTATAGTATACCATATGATATAATGATATTCTATTCTATATATTTTTATTCTTTTTATGCTGGTTTTAATTTTTATGTTGGATCACATATTTTTTTTGGTAAAACAAAAGTTATTTGTTTTTAAAAATTCAAACGATGGTCTTCGTAGAAAAAAATATTTATTTTTTTAGTTGGATTGCAAATTAAAAAAAAATAATAATTAAAACAATCAAAAAGATTTAAAATGAAAGAGGGGAAAACTTATGGATGCAAAGGAAAAAAAGAAAAAAAAAGTAAAAAAATGTGTGGTTGTTATTGTATGTGTGTGTAAGGAGATTTTCGGAGGATATGTACTATTTGGAATGGTTAATTACTATAATCTTTTGAATAAAGTGCTATATTCTTAATATTAAACCCTAAATTGGTTAGATGGCAAATTCACCCTTATGCCTTCTAAGTCAACATCGCGGAGGTCCATCCTCTCACAGCAATTAATCTTACTCACATATTAAATAAAATCGACTTCGTGTAGAGCAGTGGCGGATCCAGAATCAAAATTGATCGGGGTCAAAATTTATAAGATAATAAATATTAAATAAATAAATTAAAAATACAGTAAGAATTGTAGATAACATAAAAATAATTAAGTTATATGGAATATTTGTTACTTTCTATGTTTCTAAAATTTCATATATACTAATATTTTAACTATAAGATATTGTAAGAAAAATATATTTCCATTATCAATTAAGATTTGATATCTTAAAATTTAATAGTTACTATACATGTGTTTGGCGAGAAAAATAATACAAATAGACTTGATTAAAAATGGGCTTATAATTATATTTCCTTATAAATTCTTGTTAATTTGGATTTTGGGGAAGGAAAGAAAACAATAAGGGGATAATCTTGTTTTACTATAGGGGCATTAATCCAACGCTTAACAAAATTATAATGATTCACAAAATATCAATGGGTGCATCTGCCCCCTCTTTGTATAAGGTGGGTCAGCCCGTGGACTGTACAGTCAATCGTATAGTTAAATACGGACTGCAAATAATCGAGTCATTTTTTTTGTTTTGCATATATGTTGGAAAAAAAAACTCAGTCTATACACTCTAAATATGTATGTATAAAAGAACGTATACTTTTAAGTGTAGAGATACTATCGTATCTTGTGATATCAATTAACAATTAGAATATATTTTTTCAATATTCTGTACAGCTATTAGAGATCTTAGAGATCGTCTTCTCTTAACTTATATATACTGTTGTACATTGTAAAGCTTTCTTAAGGAATAATAATCATCTTCCTCTATATGGTATCAGAGCTCTCCTTTCCAAAGGATCTCCACTAAAATTTTCTTTCTTTTCTCTTCTTCTTCTTCATTTTTCTACTCACCATGTCCATCACCGAATCTACCGCCACCGATGTCATAAATTCCGGTGCCTCTCTTGTCACGGTTAACATGGTTAACGTGACAAAGCTCTCCTCCACCAATTACATCACTTGGAGTGCTCAGGTCAGATCTCTCCTCCGTGGATTTGATCTGCTCAAATTCATCGACTCCGACAGTGTAATTCCGCCGAAGACAGTCACCAATTCCGGCAACGAGGAACCAAATCCAGCATACACCATTTGGCAACGCCAAGACAGCCTCCTCTTTAGCGCAATCATGGGCTCCATTGAGCTCGCTCATCAGCTGCTTATTGCAACGTCCAACTCCTCTCTTGAAGCTTGGACAACTCTCTCTGCAACATACGCCAAACCGTCGCGGGGACACATCAAACAACTGAAAAACCAATTGAAGCAGTGTGTCAAAGGCACCACAACAGTGGATGTTTATATGCAACAAATCAAAGCAAAATCAGATGCTTTGGCTCTGCTTGGAAGCCCGGTGGATCCAGAAGACTTGACCGACATCATACTTGAAGGCCTTGGAGATGACTACAAATCGCTTGTTGAATCGGTTCACAGCCGTGATTCACCAATCTCGTTTGCTGAACTTCATGAGAAGCTCATCAATCGGGAACTTGCTCTTGCAGCGCTTGCTCCGTCTACGCAGTCCTTCCCCATCACCGCCAATCATGCTCAACAAAGAACACAAAACTGGCGCAACAACAACAAAAACAACTCCGGCCAGCAATCATTCTCTCGACAACAGGGAAATGATCAGCGAATCTCCCGACCTTACCTCGGCAAATGCCAAGCTTGTGGAACACAAGGGCACAGTGTGAAACGTTGTCCTCTGTTTCGTCTTGTCTCCCAACAATCCTCATCACAGACGAATTTCAATGGACAGCAGCGTGGCTTTTCCCAAGCATCTCCCCAAGCGTATAACGCCACAATGCACCAGAATGATACTCCCTCCTGGCTGATGGACTCGGGAGCCTCACACCATCTCACGTCTGATCTTGCAAATCTCGCTCTCCACTCTCCTTACACAGGTGGTGAAGATGTGCAAATTGGTAATGGAATGGGACTTGAGATTGCAAATACGGGTTCTTCTCTACTTCCTTCCCCTACACGATCATTTGCTTTGAATAATGTGTTACATGTTCCAAGTATTGCTAGGAATCTTGTTTCAGTTAAACAACTTTGCACTGATAATCGGATTTCTGTGGAATTTTTCCCGGAATTATTTCAGGTGAAGGATCTCAAAACGGGGGCGCCAATGGTAACAAGGGGAACTAAGGACGGAGGATATGAGTGGCCACATCGAGATTTCTCCAATTCTTTTGCTTTTTCTGCATCCGTAAAATGTCCGCTCTCCATCTGGCATTCAAGATTAGGACACCCATCAATCTCTATTTTAAAATCTGCTATTTCTCCATTGTTGCTTTTTGATTCTCAAAACAATTCTTCGTTTCATTGCACGGACTGTGCCATTAATAAAAGCCACAAAATGCCTTTCTCTATTTCTTCCTCTCTCTCTTCAACCAAACCCCTTGAATTAGTGTACTCTGATGTATGGACTTCACCCATTTTGTCTATTGACGGGTACAAATACTATGTCATCTTTGTTGATCACTTCACCCATTATGTCTGGCTCTATCCGCTTCGCAGAAAATCTGATGTTCGAGAGACGCTAATTCGGTGGAAGACACTTGTGGAAAACCGCTTCAAGCAAAAATTAATCACCTTTTATTCTGACAATGGAGGCGAATATGTTGCAATGGCGAACTACTTTGCTACAAATGGAGTCTCTCATCTCACCACTCCCCCTCACACACCCGAACACAATGGGTTCGCCGAGCGCCAACATCGACATATTGTGGAGACGGGGCTTTCTCTTCTCTCCCATGCCTCTATGCCAACAAGTTATTGGACCTACGCATTAGCAGCAGCGGTCTATTTAATCAACAGGCTACCAACACCGACACTGTCACTTTCATCTCCGTATGAGAAGCTGTTTGGAAACGCCCCCAATTACAAGAAGCTGCGTGTTTTTGGCTGTCTCTGCTTTCCATGGCTTAAACCATATACACAGCACAAGCTTGAATCACGCTCTCAGCCATGTATCTTCCTTGGTTATTCTCTAAGCCAAAGTGCCTTCCTCTGTTTAGAGCCAACCTCTTCCCGCATCTTTGTTTCTCGTCACGTTCATTTTGTTGAAACCCAATTTCCTTTTCAATCTCTTTCCACTCCACCTCCCAAAGTCGTTCCTATTTTTCCATCGTGGTGCCCGCCAGTCACCCCAATCTCGATGTCACTGTCTCCTTCTCCGTCTATGAATGCGCCCCCAGGTTTGAATTCTTTACCCACTGAAATTAATTTACCCATGTCACCTGCTCCGATTGGGGATTCTGGAACTATGCAGGACTTGCTCACAGCACCATCTCCTCTCGAAACGGATGCTGCTCCGTCTTCGGTTCCAGACACCATGCCGTCTACAATAGCTCCAATCACCAATTCTCACTCTATGCAGACACGTGGGAAAAACAATATCAAAAAGCCTCTGCAAAAGATGTCTATGGTTGCTATCACTTCGCCACAGTCTGATGATGAACCTGCAACTGTTGGGCAAGCTATGAAAGATGAACGATGGAGACATTCCATGGCAGAAGAATTCAATTCCCAAATTCAGCTTCACACATGGGATCTCGTCCCCCCGTCAGTGACTTATAATCTGATTGGGAATAAATGGATTTTTCGGACCAAAAGACATCCTGATGGTTCTGTTGAGCGCTTCAAATCTCGTCTTGTTGCAAAGGGATTTCACCAGCATCCTGCCATCGATTTTCAGGAAACATTCAGTCCTGTGGAGTTGCTGTCTCTCGTGACTGGAAATTGCGACAATTGGATGTGAACAATGCATTCTTGCAAGGCAATTTAACAGAGGATGTGTATATGGAGCAACCAGTTGGTTTTGTGGACAAAGACAAGCCAGATTATGTCTGTAAATTGCGGAAAGCACTATATGGCTTGAAACAAGCTCCACGAGCGTGGTATCTTGAACTTCGAAGCTTTCTCCTACAATCGGGTTTTGTAAATTCACTTGCAGATGCTTCTTTGTTCGTGCTGCGATCGGGTTCTCTACTCATTTACACACTCGTTTATGTTGATGATATAATCATCACGGGGAATGACTCTAAGCGAGTTCAAGAGTTTATTGATCTGTTGAGCAAACGGTTTTCTTTAAAAGATCTTGATGAACTTAGCTACTTCCTTGGTGTTGAAGCTCTAAGAACGAAGTCTGGATTGTTGTTGAATCAAAGGAAGTACATCACAGATCTTCTCCATCGCACCAATATGTCCTCCGCCAAACCAGTTTCATCCCCCATGATGGCTAATGATCGACTCCAATTAACATCAGGTACACCTCTTGCTGATGGTTCAGAATATCGTCAAGTTGTTGGTAGTCTTCAATATCTGCACTTCACTCGCCCAGACATTGCATTTGCAGTCAATAAGCTATCGCAGTTTATGCACTGTCCAACCGATATTCACTGGCTAGCTGTCAAGAGAGTTCTTCGTTATTTAGCGGGGACTCGGGATCGTGGTATTTTTCTGCGCCGTGACAATACAATTGCTCTCCATGCCTTCTCTGATGCTGATTGGGCAGGGAATCGTGATGACTACACTTCGACAGGTGCATATATTATTTATCTTGGCTCACACCCTGTTGTTTGGTCATCTAAGAAACAGAAAACTGTTGCACGCTCCTCCACCGAAGCTGAGTATCGTGCTGTAGCGGACACGGCTTCTGAACTTTGTTGGGTAGCCAATCTGCTGAGTGAATTGGGCATTCAGTCAACCACTCAACCGGTTATTTATTGCGATAATGTAGGTGCCACATATCTCGCCGCAAACCCGGTTTTTCACTCTCGCATGAAGCATGTTGCATTGGATTACCATTTTATTCGAGAGTTGGTACAATCTGGATTTCTTAGAGTCTCACATGTTTCAACCAAAGATCAGTTGGCGGATGCATTGACAAAACCAGTCTCCCGTTCACTTCTTGAGGCGAACTTATCCAAGATTGGACTTTCCTCCGGACGTTCATCTTGCGGGGGCGTGTAGAGATACTATCGTATCTCGTGATATCAATTAACAATTAGAATATATTTTCTCAATATTCTGTACAACTATTAGAGATCTTAGAGATCGTCTTCTCTTAGCTTATATATACTGTTGTACATTGTAAAGCTTTCTTAAGGAATAATAATCATCTTCTTTTATATTAAAATTTAGGTAGTTTACGAGAAAAGTATTGCTTCGTTTTTTTTTTTTATATAAAAAAAAGTATTTGTTAGTTAAGATGTTTGATCCTGTTATATAAACTAAGAGACTTGTTGGATGGAGATTCAACATGAAGAACTTTGAGAGTGAATTGGAGAAGACAAGTTAGAAGAAGAAGAAGTTGGAGCTGAAGCTTCACGTAAATACAAGGAAGAATATTCTGAGTAATGAAAGCTTCTAGTGGAAGCAGAAGGTTTCTAGCCGAGGTGTTTAATCAGTCACGTGTCTTTCACGTGAGTTCTCATCCTGGTTTTGTGGACTTCTTCGGTGAGCTCTCTGAGAGAGACTTGAGAGTTGAGACAGAGCTAGAGAGATTTAGTTAGGGAGATTAGAAAATTTAGTTAGGGAGATTAGAGTGAGAATTGTAATCTTGGATTAAAGGGTTCCCTGGTTCATCTTTTCACTTCTTTATCGTTTGTTCTGTATAACCCGATTGGGATTGTATTCGGGTGGTGAGAGAGATCTTCGTGTACGACCACGCCGGAGGTGTTTTCCGGTGATCAATCCAAGTTGGGGATCAAAAGATCCTAAAGCCAATCGGTGAACCGGGTGAAAATCGTTGTGTTGTTCGTTGTTGATTAAAGTCTTGAATCGTGGGTTTTGGGTTGAATCGATAGTTCGATTCTCAACTAGACCGATTTCAATCAAACTGAGACTTAATTGATATACAGGGAAGGGATATTTAGCACGAATGTAAAATTCATTTTGGTTTTCGGTAAATCTCTTCGATTATATGGCTTTGTCTATTTGTAACCAAAGGGCCTGTAGCATAAACCTCGGTAAAGAAAATATGAGTTTGGGGCCATAATATACTCTACATAAACAGTTTCCACGCATATTCATAAAACGTTGAATCTTTTTGTGGTGTAGTTAACAGAGTTCTGAGCCATATTGGCATCGTAGCTGTGGAATAGCAGCACGTGCCTGTGGCCTCGTGAGTTTAGAACCCATGAAGGTAATGATGTTTTGTTTTTTCCTTTTAATCTTGTTTTGTAAGAAAGGCCAGTCACTCTAAACATGTGTAGGTTGCTCAAAGATCGTCCATCTTGGTTCGGTGACTGTCAATGTGTCGACTGTCGAGACTCTGACTGTTATACCCACTGGAAATGGTGGTACTATCGAGCTTGTCAACACTCAGGTCTGTTTCATGACTATATCCTTCTTGTTTATTTCCTTCTAGAATGTTCTGATCCTTGTTAATGGTGGGTTATCAGACATTAGCAGCAGCACAACTCCGCCATTCTGTTTCTTGATAAACAGACTC